>PVKS010022893.1:0-33114 GCA_004027875.1 Aplodontia rufa
TTTTTATTTTTTAATTATTGTTTATATTTTCAATTTAAAAATGTACAAAATAAAGTTACATTGCTGGTCTTGTAAGAGCTATACCATTTTCCTAAATGTATACCTATAACTGCAGCAGTTCACCTATTTCAAAAATTTGGAATTCTGTTCATTTGTTATCTTTAAGACCACCTCAGATTTAAAGGCTACCTTATTGTACATTTAAAGTGTATTATAACAGTGTGGTAGTTAATAAAACACTATTTTTTTTCTTTTGAAAAAAAAATAAAAGTAAAAAACATATATTGGAGAAAGGACAACTATTTTAACAAATAGTACAGGGAAAACTGGATATTTACATGCAGAAGATTGAAGCTTGACGCCTGTCTTCCACCCTGTATAAAAGTCAACTCAAAATTAGTCAAAGACTTCAATGTAAGACCCCAAACTTTGAAGTTACCATAGGAAAACACAGGGGAAACACTTTAAGACACTGGTATAGGCAATAACTTTCTGGATGAGACTCCAAAAGCATAGGGGAGACAACCAAGAATCAACAAATTGGATTATATAGTAGATTAAAAAGCTTTTGTTTACCAAAAGAAATAAACAACAGAATGAAAAGACAACCTACAGAATGGGAGAAAATATTTGCTCACTATTCATCTGACATGGGATTACTATCCAGAATATATAAATAAATAAAATAGAAATAGTCAATAAATGTATGAAAAAATGCTCAACATTAGCCATCAGGGGAATACAAATAACTACAATGAGATAAATGCTGGTGAGGATGTGGAGCAAAAAAGAAACACTTTTATACAGTTGTAGTTAGAAAATTAGTACGACCTCTATGAAAAATAGTATGGCAGCTATTCAAAAAACTCAAAATAGAACTACCATATTATTCAGCTGTCTTACTACTATGTATATTTCCAAAGGAAAAATGTCAGCGTACAAGAGATACCCTCATTCCCAGGTTTACTATGGCACTATTCACAATAGCTAAGATATGCAGTCAGTCTAGGTCCTTGTTGACAGACGGATGGATAAGGAAAACATGGCATCTATATACAATGGAGATTGCTCAGCTGTAAACAAGAACAAAAAGCTTTTCAGGAAAATGGATGGAACTGAAGGACATCATGTTAAACGAAAAAAGTCAGACACTGGAAGATAAGTGTTGCATGTTCTTTCTTGTATTTGGAAATTAAAACAAAACAAAAAATAATGACATGAAAATAGAAGAGGGATTATTTGGAACTGAGAAGGATGTTGGGGTTGGGAGGGGAGCAAGGGTAGAAGAAGGGTGGATGGTCATGATCTATGCACCAGGTACACATATGGACACATCACTGTGAATCTCATTAATTTCTATGATCAATAGGTGTTGATATTTATCATAATTAAAACATGTATTTGCATGAGTACTTTATGAACCACATAGGAGTCAGCTCATCCTAAGGAAAGAGAAAATAAGATGTATTTGATCTGGTGAAAGAGATTTAGTTTGCTAGCTCTCAGAGGGGAAGAGGGGACTTTTGAGTAATTTACACTATATCACTTGACTTTAGATCTGGTCCAGTCTTTCATAAATACTGTCTTAGTCTAAGGAGAATGGGGCAGAGGGAAAATGTGGAATCTGTCATTCAACTCTGGAAGACATCCTCACACAACCACATTGTGTTGGTATTCAGCTGGGCAAGGATGTTCATAAAAGAAGTGTGGGTCCCACTTCTCTGTGGAATAGTGTGACTGGTGGATGGGAACCCAGAGGGATACTGCTTTGGAAACTTGAAGATGCCTCTTCTGGTCCTGACATTGTCTGGGGGGAGGTGATCCTCCAAAGAGGTGGCTGCAATGCTAAGTAGAAACCACAGAGGAGCCACGTAGATACTTAAGAACACCACGGATCAGATCCTGGGAGAAGGAACATGGAAGAAAACTAGGGGACAGTCCATGGTGGGAGAACTGACTTGTTTGTGAGCAGCAGAATATTTCTAGGAATCCCTTGTTGTTCTTGAGTGGTGGGGGAGGAAGCAAAGAGTGCATCAAGGATGCGGAAGTGACAGTACAGCAAGAGCAAAGCGCAGCGCAGGTGTGCACACGTGTGTTAGGAAACAGTGCAGAGAGAGGTTTGGTTTTCTTATCGGTTTTCTTTAGAGTCTTATGACTGATCATATTTTCCCTCTCCAACACTCTCATCAGTTACAGTTGCTCACCATGACAATGACTGTCAAGTGCTGTCCAGTGGGGAGTGAAGGAGAATTCCTCTTTAGGAAAGGGTCAGCAGACTGTCTGGTGGGATATGTGTTGTGGTCAGCAGAACCTCTCCAGTGTTTCTGCTAAACTTCTCGCTCTGTGTGTGTGTGTGTGTGTGTAAGAGAGAGAGAGGGATAAGGTTGCTAACCTCTAAAGTACTTGAGATCCTGCCCACACTGAGAAGATTTCCAGGGCTGCAGAGTGACAGAACCTATCACCACAGTCACAGGTCCTAGATGGCTACCGTTTGGCTTCCACTTAATGCTGCTTAATGGCATGAGGTGGTAACGAGGCCAGTGTCATGGGTCCAGTTCTTATACTTTCTCAATAGATCTCATGCCTAGCCTTTTTCTCTCCTATAAATGGGTGCTGTTCTTACAAGGGGACTCCATGAAAATATGTGTGTATGGGGCATATATACCATATAAATCATCCCAATTTTGGCACTGTAAATATGTGAGTACTTACTTGACATGCGTATCTTTGCAATAAAGAAAGCATGCTACCACAAATTAGACTACTGAACAATTTTTTGAGCACTTATGTAAGATTATATATAAAGCACTCTTTAAAATTACTATTTTAAATAGGTCCTAATATTATCTTCATTTTACACGTAACGAAATTGCGGTTTAAAAAGGTTAAATAGCTTGCCCCCAAATCCTCAGTTAGTAGTGGCAAAGACATGTATGCTATCTTTTTAAACATTGTGCAGTGCTGTCTTATTTGGGATTACAAGCATGTGCCACATTTAATCTTTACTTCAAGGTCTTAAAGCCATTACTGAATCATAAGTGAATAGTTTTAAATTTAAAGTTCTGTTTTAATGCCATCTTATTTTTTGCAGTTATTGCTTTTATTCTGCTGGGAAATTCAAATAATTTATTAAATGTTTAATCTTAATAGTCATTGGGACAGATTAATAGGGTATTATTATTTTTTTAAAGAGAGGGAGAGACAGGGAGAGAGAGAGAAAGAGAGAAACAATTTTTATTTAGCTTTTCACATGGCTTTCATTGCTCCGAGACTTCATTGTGTACGTGGTGCTGGGGTTTGAACTCGCATATTGGCACATGCCAGGCAAGCACCATAACCACTGAGCCACCGCTCCAGCCTCCCATAGGGTATTATTTTTAATTGACACTTCCTAATTGTGCATACTAGTAGAATTCATTCTAATGCTACCACATTTTTTTTGAATTATAATTTTGCCATTTAATGAATCAACATAGCTCTGATATACAGAATTTCATACAGAATTTTTGTTTTTCCTTTATTCCAAAGTTCCCAATTTAGATTTCAATTAATTTCCTCTGCATAGTATCATGAACCATCCACTTGTGCCTATAGCCACAACCCCAGTACTTTTTTAGAATTTCTGAGAAGAAGTGTCTTCAATGGATTTTTTAAAGTTACAAAAATAAAGTAAGATTATTTTGCAGAGTATAAAATTTTTCTTACAATAACCAGTGAATATCAGATGACCTGGCCAGAACAAAATCCTTACATAACAATTGACATGCATTTTTATAGCTGATAAAAATGTAAATATTAATGCATCTGTATTTGGTACACAATATTTTCTGCAACCTAAATAGCTTATATTTTGTACCCCTTAGGTTCATCACAATCTTCTTTAAAAAGTATCTTTTTGTTTTTAATCTTATCAATTTATGAATTTATATACTTCTTTATATGAGATCGTTGAGTCTATTGATATATTTAACTGAGATATTTTAATTATTATGTAATTTGTACATATATTTCACAGTTTATGTGAGAAAAAATGAAGTTAAAGGTGTCTTCCAGTCAAAAGGAAACATTTTTAAAAAATTGATATAAACAGAGAGGCCTAGTTAAATGAGAAACTTTAAGGTCAATTCATTTTTGGTATGGCTAAGGTTGAACAGAGAAAACTAGATTCATTTTTAAAGGTGATTTTGAAATTCTATGTAAATTTTTTGTGGTGGTAGAGATCAAATCTAGGATACTGTACATGCTAGGCAAATGCTCTACCCAGTGAGCTGTATCCCAAGCCCAATTTACAGGAATTTAAAAAATCTAATGATATTTTTCTTACTAAGAACAAAACTATCAAGTCTATACAGATATGAAAACAAGCAAAGGACAAAAGTTTTAAAAGTCCTTAGTTCTACCCTTCTTTCTCTTGCGTACGTGTGAGTGAAGGAGCATGCGTGTTCTTATGTGTTTTGTTGAAATATTTCATGATTCACTTTAGTTTATAGATAGATGAACCAAAGCACAGTGAGGACATGAAAAGATATAACCAAAATCACCCTTGGAAATGATTCAGGGACAGGATCAGCACGCGGGATCTCTCGGTGGTTCAGCTACTGTGGAAACTGGATATGACAGATGAAATTCCGCCGTGGAGTTGAGCTCAGGTCTGTTCCTACCACAGCAAAGAGCAGAAAGCAGCTGGAATCAGAATCACTTGCCTCCAGCCCTCAGTGTTCTCTGGGAAGCAGCATTTTTCTAATTTACTGATGAGTACAAGAGACTGTAGTTCAGGACTTTCCAATACACAACGAAGCTGCTTACAAGGCTTTCCATCCCAGGAAGTGTCCCCTTTCCCAGGTTCCTTGCTGGAACCTACTTTTCTGCATCACCATAATGAATTTTTATTCCTTGGTTCTTTACCAGATCTTTCTTTTGCTCCTTTATGGCCAGAGTTTTAAAATTGGGGCTATTCCAAGCAAGCTTGGCAAGCTTGCTAATTCTTGGGGGGAAGAGCAAAAGAAATCAAACCTAAACAATGAAACACATGCTCTGCCATGTCCCGCCAAGCCCAGCAGCAGGACTGGTCTTTCATGGAGGTTGAGGACTCAGTTGAAAAGGAGCTGGGAATAGTGTTCTGCTCTTGGCACCCTGTCTGTTGGGAAAGCAGCAAATGACCTGAAATGTCAACATAATGGTCAGACTGGGATTAAGCTGGGCTCCAGGAGACTGGTAGCAACAGAACAAAATAACTTTGTTAAATGAAAAAGAGACATAAGGATGAAATTGGTGCCCTTTCTCTGACTGTCACAGATGACCTTAGAATAAAGATCTCAAAAGTTTCTAGGCTCTTATCTCTTCTGCAGTTTTTAAGGTTGGAATCTAAGCTTACTTTATAGGCATGATCAAGGATCTAAAGAGCTGACCTCTTCACCTGTTGCCATCTGGGGCCATTGGAAAAGTGTATAGGCAGCAACACTAACAGGAAGGTTTTTCAGAATGCAGTGTACAGACTACCTGGACCATCTGATGCTGCTTTTCTTTTCTTTCTGAGAGAGAGAGAGAGAGAGAGAGGATCAATTTTATTCAGATTTTCCTCTGGTTTTTGTTTTCCTGACACATAGTTGTGTATGAGTGCTGGGGTTTGAATCTGGGTCCTTGTGCGTGCCACTCAAGTGCTCTGCTGCTCCAACCCAACCCTGATACTGCTTTCCTAAAGGAATATTCCTTGGCCTCTTCTTGTACCTAAGGAATTTGAATACTGGGATTTGGGACCTGGGAATCTTTATTTTGTCAAGCTCCAGGTGATTTTTGTAGACTTTAGAGTTTGAAAACCATGGGCATAAATTCAGAACACTCACAGTTTCCTGAACACTTCTATTGATGCCAGGCACTACAGTGTTCGTTTCATATGCAGTAAGTGTTCTCACTGTGTAACTCAGAAATTGAGTATAGAAAGGTTTAGTACTTGTTCTAGAATATGCACTGATAAGTGCTAGAGACAGAGTTGGAACCCATGTGTTTCTTTCTGCTCACGCATGTGATATTGCAACATTAAGAAGCCACATTGGAGAGCATGCAGCAAGGTGGAGAGAGCAAAGGTGAGCCCTGCTAGGTTACCCAGGGAGCTCCCCTGGAGCCCCAGACCAGCTTATGCCTCCCAGAAGAGTGACAAGCTTGTTTCCCTGACACTCCCACACTTTGCATTCATATATTTATTACAAATAGCACCATACTTTATCAAGCATTTCCATTTTTGTGTCTATGCCTTAAAAGAATGAGACCTCCTTAAGAATAAAAACATCTCAAACAACGAACAAAGGACAATTTAAAACAGAACAACAACTTGGTAGAGTTTAGATGGAACTGTGCAATTTTTATAGATCAGCGTATAAATAATTGGCAAGATTTTGGTACTAAGTTTTTCCATCTGTAAACAATGTGTGTTTATGTGTGCACTTTTCTCCTTTTATTTCCTTAAATAATTTAGTTTCTTTTAAAAAAATAAATGTGGATGTTTTACGTTTGTGATGAGTTTTTTTCTTAGCTTGTTTCTCTGCATTATTACTGTTCTTTATTGATCATTTTTCACTGTAATATTTTTGAATGTATCAATGCAAATATGTTGGGGAGCTATTGCATTTGTTGTATTTTCTGTGAGTTGCCTTTAGGAAATTTTAGTAATCCTAATGGTCTTTTAAGTTGATTTTTACAGTTTTCTCAAGTGACTATTCACATCTTTTGCTGAGACTGTTCCTTTTATTTCCTTATTTCCAGTATCAATATCTTATTTTGGAATTGTTTTTCTTGCCTTGTCACGTAGGAGAGAACTTCTGCAGCAATGTGAAATAATAGTGGTGGTGAGAGATGTGGCTTCTTGTTCCTGACTTTGATGAGAATGCCTCCACTATTTTAGGCCTAATAGTGAAGCTGATTATCAGTTTCTAATAGATACAATCCTTGTAAAGTTAAGGAAAGTGTTTTTTTTAAACTTCACTACAATCTTTTTAAATGAATGAATGGGAGCTTAGTTTTGTCAAATTTCCTTTATGCATTTGTTGAGATGGTCAACTCTTTTCCTTTGATCTGCTAATAAACTATAGTAATAGAGTTATTAATAATGAACTATCTGTATGCTCTTGGAATAAAACTTATTAGGCTGCTTTGAATTATTATTTTAATATTTAATCGATTAGATTGAATATTAGATTAGATTGTCACTTGATGTTAACAGTGTACATAGTATGTGGTATTTGTGTGTCTGTGTGTTGACTTTGTCAAGTGTTAGATATCAGGGTTTTGTTTTTAAATCAATTTTTATTGGGTTTTTCACATGGCTTTCATTGCTCTGACACTTAGTTGTGTACGTGGGTGCTGGGGTTTGAATCCGCGTACTTACGCATGCCAGGCAAGTGTCATAACCGCTGAGCCACTGCTCCAGCCCCAGATATCAGGGTTCTATCAGCTTATTAAAATTACTTAAAAAGTTTCCCATTTTCCAGATTCTCTGAAATAGTCCCAAAAGCTTGAGAATTGGATACCGTTAAATCTGATAATTTTTATGTTACTCTTTTTATGTTTTTTCCTAATTTTATTTAGCATATTGGAATTTCTATTTCAAAGAGGTATTCTTTTTTCATTTAAATGTTCTGGAAACTTCACTTAGCATAATTCTTTCCATCTCCATCCATTTGATATCAAAAGCCATAATATCTTCTTCTCTAATGGCCGAGTAGTATTCTATTGTATATATGTACCAAAGTTTTTGTACCCACTCGTCGAGTGAGGGGCACAATCTCAGAGACTCAAGGGCCGTATGGTTTCTCTCATCTGTGGAAGCTAGAATACATGGGGAAGCAATAGGTTAGATGGCTAAGCTAATAATAACTTCAAATTGTATTATTCTCAACGCAACAGAGAGATGATTCCCTAGGTTACTTGGAGGCGTAGGGAGGGGGATGCGGGGGAGGGTGTAGGAAAAACTCCTAGGAGACTGGAGGGTGGGAATTTGGGGGAATCATCTCAGAAGGAGAACTCTGCCCTCCATGAGATATCCATTTAACTCAGGAGTTCTTCTGGGGGAAACAGCAATAGGGGGAACGCAAGCTGGGCATCCATGATATGGCATTAGCCCTGGATAACTAAGTATATATACATTGGTTCTTGAATGTTTGATAATGTTTCCCCCTCAATTGAATCTCTATATCCATCTAATAAAAAATTACTAAATGTTCTGGAAAATTTTCTAATAATATTTTTTGTTTTGAAGAGAGAGGGACAGTGAGAAAGAGAAAGAGACAGGAAGAGAGAAACAATTTTATTTAGTTTTTCCCATGGCTTTCGTTGCTTCAAGACTTTGTTTTGTACATGGTGCTAGAGTTTGAACTCAAGTACTTGTGCATGCTGGGCAAGCACCGTGACCACTGAGCCACCACTCCAGCCTCTCTAAAAATATTTTAACATAGAATTATATTCAGTATTCCCTTATAATATTAATGTTATTTTTTATTTTACTTATATCCTTTTTCTCTTTCCAAAAGTTGCATATTAATAATTTTTTCTGCCTTCTGTCCAACTTATTTATTTCAATTCTTTCTTGTTTAATATTTAACACATGTATAAAATCAAATAGTTCTCTAAATAAACTTGGGCTGTGCACTATGCATTTCAATATGCAATTTTGTCAGTATCATTTTTTCCCCTTAAACCCTCTGATATAGCAAATTCAGCTTCCTCTTTGACCCAAGACATATTTAGGAAAGTGTTTTATAAGCTCCTTTCTAACAGTGACTATTTTCTTGTGGTTAAATGCAAGGCTCAGAACATATATTTTAATAGCGGGGGATGATGAGGGAAGTCTAGACGGCCCTGATAGCTAGGATAGCGTGGGTGAAGTGCTTGATAAGCAGTCTGGGGATTCCTCAAGGAGGATGCAACATGGAGGGCAAAGGCTGCTCAATAGAAACTGGAGAAAAAATAAAGAAAAATCATGAAGATTTAACCCAGAGCCGGCCTTGGTTCTGGTTTCTCTGCAGGTATTGGCCCTTCTCCAGGGAGACCATCTTCTCCAGGTTAGTAGCTGCTAAATTCTGTAGGGACATTGGGAATCACATAGTCATATCTGTCCTTCTCAGACCCACCTGGGGTGCCAGAATGGCATGGCACGGCGCACATACCACCTGAGAAGAATAGACTTTATCTGATCCTCAGCACCTCTCTTCACAGAAATACAGAAAGGGCCTCCCTGTAAGTGGCAAAATGTGGAAAAGCCGGATAACAAACCTCTTTCTCTGTCATACTTGGATTGCCTTTTACCACAAATGACAGAGCAACACCCTCTGGCAAAGTCAGCCTTGATATTTGGATCCTGTTTTTCACTTTTTCTCCTTTTGGTTCAGCTTAAGCATTGCCTGTGGATAGCTTGACAAGTCAGCCTTCAAAATGGCAAGCAGTGGCTTGGAGGAGGCTGGAAATGAATGGAACGTGGGGTTAGCCTGTACCTCTCGCTCTGTCCCAGGTGTCTAAACTCATTTTCCCTTTCTTTCTTCCTGTCATCTGGGCAGGTTTGCTGGGTCGTGGGTGTGGAGGAGCACGTCTGCCCGCCTCTTTCCTGTTGTTCTCCCCTTGCAGATTGGATAGGGCTCACAAAGAGTTTTGGCTGAGGCAGTAACTGTGTTTTATGCTGTGTGGATGGCGTTGGGAGTGAACTTCCTGGTTTTTCTGCTATTGGCTGGCATTTCTGTGTGACAGACTGTGTGGCAGGACTTCACATGATGGCTGGCAGCACATGCCAGACAGCCTGAATTTTAAAAGTAAGGTCATGCCCTTTGCTCTGGAACCAGCCCAGGGACTATATGAATCTTGAAACAGACTGTAAAAGGTAGTGTTGGCACCAGTCAGATGATTGGCAATAATAGATGCTGGAGGGGTTGTGGAGAGGTAAGCACTGTTCCACTGTTGGTGAAACTTCAGATTGGTACAGCCCCTCTGGAAAGCAGTGTGGAGAATCCTTGAAAAACTAGGGATGAGTCCACCATATGATCCTGCTCTCTTGGGTATTTTTCCAGGGCATTTAGAATCAGCACACTACAGGGACACAGCAAAATCGATGCTCATAGCAGCTCAATTTACAATAGCTAAATTATGGAAACAACCCAGATGTCCCTCACTGGATGAATGGATCCAAAAACTGTGGTACATATATCTCATGGAGTTTTACTCAGCAATTAGAAACAATGATATTGCAGCCTTTGAAGGTAAATGGATGGCTATTAAAGAAATTATGCTGAGTGAAGTCAGCATAACCCAGAGAACCAAGGGTTGAAGGACTTCACTCATCTGTGGAGGCTGGAGCTAGACCCTGGCCATTCAGAAAGGCGGTCTATTATCATGTTTTAAATCAGGATAAGGTGTAATGTCATACAACCTAGGGCATTTGTAGACATATAGGGAAGGGGGGGATAAGGGTGGGTAATAGGGGGGGTCTTGGGGGTAAATCTAATTTTCAGAATTTATATATATATATATATATATATATATAATTTCATTAAAAGTTTGATTATTCAACAAATACATTTCTGAATTTAAAAAAAGGGTAGTGTTGGTCTCAGGAGAAATTTGGGGAGGCCTGTTATCAGGATCATTCTCTTTCTTTTGGTGTATTTTCTCCAGATAGAAAGGTGCCTCCTTCTCCCCTCAGATAATTTGTTATTTCTACTCCCAGTTTATACCTGTCCTTAAGAAATGTTTTGTTAGACTCATTCTTACTAAACACTATTTCTTCATTTGGAAGGAATGCAAATTATTTCTTGATACCTGTCCTGCAAGCACCAGAACAAATGAATTCTACCTGGGCCCGTATTGTCAGCCTCTCTTGCAGCTACCCATGCCTGAGTGACTAAGTCCTGCCTCCACTACCTCTAAGACCCTATCCTCCCATCCCACTGACCTGAATGCAGATGTGCTGGAGGCATCTGAACTCAAATGAAGGGGACACCAAGCTATGCGTGCAGAATGATGAGATGGAAGGAGCCTTGGTCTCAGGTGCTCAGGGGCATCTGCCTGAGCCCAGCTTGTGCTCAGTCTCTGTGGTTTGGGTTCTGTCCTTGCGCTTGGCCTTGAGCTTGATGAATGAACCCATGAGATGTAACAGTGGGGTCCGAGTGGTGTGGCGCACTGGTTCTGCTGGAGGGCAGGTGTCAGGCTCCTATCTGGCTATCTGCAGCAGGGGCCCCATCACCTCCCTGACCACACCTGTGTCCAGTGATCTATTTTACATTCTACAAAGGCAGATGTTTCATGGAAATTTTCTACTTCTGAACTACCTTCAGTACAGCATATGTAGATAAAAGAAAGGTCAACATCCTCCCTGAGTGAAAATTGTGAGATGTATAGCTGCCTTCAAAGTCTGTCTTTTGCACATCAGTTTTAGAATTAGTAATAAACCCTTTTCATTGAAAATGAAGATCAAACTTTCTGTTTCTTATAAAAAAATCTTAGGCATAAAATATATCAGGTAAATGTGAATAACCAGAGGATACCTTATTCGAAAATAAATTGTGTGAAACAATTTAGGGCAGGGTTTGGCAAACTGCTACTGCAAAGATAGATACTAAGTTTTTCCAGCTCCGGTGGCCAGTATGGTCTGTGTAGCAACCGCTCCATTCTGCCATGTAGAGTGAAAGCAGCCATTGCCAGTACATAAATGAATGGTTGTAGCTGTGTTCCAGGACAATTTATTTGCAAAAACATGTGGAAGACTGAATTTGACTTGTGGATTGTAGTTTAATGACCCCTGATTTAGATCCTTTTAAAACTTAACATTTTAGAGAAATTGTGCACAGAGTCCTTTGAAGGATTGATTGCTTTTGTGTTCTGTTTGTCTTGAATCACAAATATTTTGACAATTGCCACTAATTGTTAATCTTATTTAAAATGTGTTAGCATTTCAGTTGACTCCTTGCTTGAACAGGAACTATCTTATCATTAGCAGAATGGAACTTCCTAGTGACAGGCAAATGCCTTGTAACGAGCACATGATATAAATGCTCATTGTAAACTGGTCATGGAGGGGCAGAAACTTGGGTTAGGAGTCTTGGCTCCCAGGTGTTTTGAAAACATTTTGAAAGAAAGTAGGTGTACTTAAGAAGTAAACCTTAATTAAAGCTTTCTTTCTTTCTTTCTTTCTTTCTTTCTTTCTTTCTTTCTTTCTTTCTTTCTTCTTTCTTTCTTTCTTTCTTTCTTTCTTTCTTTCCTTCTTTCTCTTTCTTCTCTGTTTAAATAGATCTGGATTTTTATTAATAATACTTTCAGTAGTTGTGTGGGAGACACCAACAATGGGAAAGTATTCAAAGATTTATGTCTTCTTTTCTTTGAAGTAAAAATTT
This sequence comes from Aplodontia rufa, assembly GCA_004027875.1. Taxonomy (NCBI): domain Eukaryota; kingdom Metazoa; phylum Chordata; class Mammalia; order Rodentia; family Aplodontiidae; genus Aplodontia; species Aplodontia rufa. The sequence goes on from PVKS010022893.1 coordinate 12,369, forward strand.
AAGACTATACCTTCCAAAGTGGAAGCTTCAGGGTTTTTTTTTTTTTCTCTTTTTTTGGTCATTTTCCTCTGCAAGGGAAGAAGCAAAGATGATTGGACATTTTTGTGCCTTCATTTATATTTAGGAAATCCTGAGAGGAAAAAGGCACACCCACTGAGAATTTAGCAAAACCAGAGAACCAAGCCATATTATTGGAGGGTTTATGTCCGTGCTTCTGCGGCCCTTTTGTAGTGAAGTGTCCCTGTGGTTTTGGAATGAGAAACGAGATGTTTATTTTCCTTTTGGAAGTGTGTGCCCAAGCTTTGATTTCAGTTCCTTTAAATTCAATAAGTCTTCATTGAATACTTTCTATGTACTTATTCCATATAGGTAGAAAGGGAGAAAGAATAGGATAAAGATCCAGAAACTTCCTTAGGAAAAGGAGGCTCATGATTTTTGGGTCCGATGTCTTATTCCATAAGGCTAAGAGTCATAGATCTGAATGCACAGTAACAATTCTAATTTTCTTTGTTATTATATATCAGTAACTAAAAGAAGGAAATATGCAACCTTTTGGTCTTTCAAGCTATCTAAAATGGTCAGAAATTTTCTGGGTCTCCTCTTATTAGATGTGTCCTAGGAGCACATGATTTTAAAAAAATAGTAATTTCGTGCTAGATCCCCTCAGAGAAGTGTCCCTGTGGTACTGAGAGGGATTCAGGCTCACCTCATCAAACTCCCACTTGAGAACCAGGGAAAACAGTATGTGTAGACACAAGATAACCCCTCCGCAAACAGGGCATCCTTTGAAAGTGAGCGCAGCAAATATTCGAGGTGCTTTCCTTCTTGACTTTCCTCTCCAAGCCATGTATGGTAGAGAGACTGAAAGGAACAGCCTTGCTTCTTTCAGTAAAAGGAATTCTTTGATGTGGGAGAATGAACTGGGCTGTTTGCAGCCTGTGGTGGGAGGGAGTTGAGGAAAGGGGAATTAAAGTTCATGGAGGAAGCTGTAGTCCTTGGGTCAGTCTTAGATGTGACCTTCAGAGCCTGCCAAACCCACAAGGGAACACAAGTTGCCTTTGGATGGCTTCTCAATGGCCCCTCTGTGGCTTTGTGTCCCAGACCCTGGTGGGACGCTCTCTGATGTGATCTGTGAGGGTCAGCCTGCCCAGCAGGGACTTGCCCTATCTATATGGGAGACTTCCCAGTGGCATCTTCTAAGTGGAGACTTGAGAAATTGAGACACATACAAGCTTTACCCATGGCCTAGTAGCTCAGCTTTATGAACTGGGTTTTAAAAAAAATCATCAATAAAGAGAAAGTATGATTTTTTCCAAGTTTCTACTCCTATAGAATTCACTGGGGAAAAGTAAAGTCTAGTCCTACTTAATTTGTAAGCTTCTGTTCTCCATGAGGTCAGCTGAAATATCTCAAAATGTCTCCTGCTGATCCTAAAGTTCTGAAAATGACCATTGCTTTTCGTGAACCAAACTCCTGTTTATTTAATCCTCTGAAAAGTTGGAAATGTTGCCAAAACATAGTTTTTATTTGATTTTATGTTTTTATTCTCCCAGGGACACAAGCAACATCAATTTTAAAAAGATCATGTTTATGATTGTTGTCTGGTCAGTTTTCCTTTTCAGTTCTCAGGCACTGACCTAAGACTGTTGTGTTTGGGTTCCCAACACTACTGAAAATGTTGACATTTTAAAGTCCCTCCCAACTCTCTCTGTCTGTCCCTCCCCCTCCTTGCTCCTATTCTTCTCCTCTCGTACACATATAAGCATAAACACCAAATACTATAGAAAAAATATGCAAAAAGAAGAAATTAATTTTTATTCTGTCATTGTACCACTAGCATATTTTTAAGGAGATTCTTTTTCTTTCTTTTGAAATTTAAAATTTGTTTCTTGAGCCTGGAACTTCTTGGTAACAGGCAAATTGCAAGTTAGAATACCTGGGAGAAGTTTTGGATCAACAATCAACATATGCCTTCATTTACTGTTTTTCTAAGTCCTTTGAGTTTGGAACCCAAGTTAGAAGTCTTCAGAGTCCTGGACTCATTTTCTCAGGAAGTTTTAGGGGCAAAAACAGAGATGAAGAAATCAGAACGACTCAGGCTGAAATCCTCACATTCTAGCTGTGTGAACTTGGAAAAGTTACTTGATTTCTCTAAATCTCAGTTTCTTTATGTGAAAAATGCAGCTAAAACCTGCCTTTGATCTGTCTGAAGATTAATGGTTAAGCCAGTGTCTGATGATGGCACCAAAGAGATATTTCCTTGTCCTTCACCAACTTCCTCTGTGCCTATCTATCAGTCCCTTGGCTATTGTGGATAATTTAGTCAGGGTGCTCCAGCAGAAAGTACCCAAAAAGTGCATGTAATTTTAAGAGGGAATTTTTTAGATTGGCTTACACAGCCAGAGGCAGATTAGTCCCACAATGACAATCTGCAAGCTGAAGAGCCAGGGAAACCAGTAATTGCTCAGTGCAGGAAGCTGGAAGCCTTAGAACAGGAGGGACTGTGATGCAACCCCATTCCAAGGCTGAAGACCTGGAAGCAACTTTAAGATCCACTGGTGGATGTCTGTTTTCAAAGGCTGGAGAATCTGGAGTCTGATATCTACTGGCAACAGCAGAACAAAAATATGCACCCACTCAAGAAGGGACAAGCACCTATGCACAAGAGCTTCCCTCCTCCGATTTTTCATTCCCTCCAGGCTCCCAGCCTATCAGGTGCCACCCACGTTCAGCTGAGGTCCTCTCCACTCAGTTTGCTGAGCACAACGATCTTCTGTGAAATACGCTCACAGGCTCACTAGGAAGTATGCGTTAGCAGTTTTCTAGGCCTCTTGTAATCCAGGCAACTGGACAATCAAAATTACCCATTGTAGTGGGTATGCAGAATGCAGCCCTGCTAGCCCAGCATTCTGTAGTGCTGAGACTTGGCCTCTGAGGGTGAACGCTTGACTGACAGAGGGCAGATGGAGAACACTTCCTAGATGGACTGAAGGCAGGGATCACAGGCTCACCCTTAATGTGATTTCTTCTGTCCCAGGCAACTCAGGCCTTCATTTCACTCTAGGAATCGATGGGGAGAAGGAGCTCAGGGAGACCACATGGTCTGTTTTAGCCAGATGGCACATGGCTGCTGCACACAGAATAAGAGGGCAGAGCCGTCCCTGTTCCTGATGGTGAGATAATGGCTAGAGAATGTACACAGGTCGCTTATCTGAGGGGCCACCTACTCTTGATCTTCTGGGAAAGATGATCACACACATCACGTCCTCTAGACAGGTGGGCAGGTTACAAGAACTTTTCCTATTCCCTCTGAACATTCAACATGTTTTTATTTGAGGACAGTTCCTTCGAATACCATATTTGGTGGATTTTCTTGGTATGGATGGAACACATTGTTGCAATGAAACGATTAGTTGTGTTGAGTGAAGGAAAAAGGACCCTCACACAGAGAGGTGCAGAGAGCACCTAACTCTAACTAAAGACTGCTAACAAAAGGGCATTTAAAAAAATTTCATCTTTATTCTCAATCTCTTAGAGTGCAGCAATATCAACCAGCAAGTTATTGGCTGCTGGGCTGGGTGGCATTCTGAAAGGAGTTTATTCACAGGATCTGGCCCATATGTGTCCAACTTAAGGGATTTTCTCTAAAATCCCTTCCACATTTCTTGACCTTCACACGATACCTTCGAATGATTGTAGACTCTGGCCTAAGCTGTCTTGGCTTGCTTTTCGTATGAAAGCATAATTAACAGTGCATAGTGCCACAGATCCCAACGCTGACATTAATAGGAATGCTCAAAATAAATTAATCCAGAATAAAATGAAGACATATTAAAAATTTAAGAATAACCCCGTGGGGCACCAGCAGCATATTGGTTAAGGCCACCAGTTCTCATGGCTTTTGCCTATCATTGTTTTTACATTGATGTGTCAACTGAGAATTTTGATTGAACTAATAGACTTTAAAAAAATCTCATAATGTAAGAGTTTATTAAATACTTCCCCTGAGTTTGTGAAAGATCCTCTGAGTGCTGAACCTGAAAATCCATTAATGGAACTGTATAAATCAAATGACTTTTTTTTTGAATGGATGCTTACTTAAGAAGACATTGGACATTGAAGAATTTAGGTGACCAGGAAAATAGAGTCATCTGAAAAGACTCTGGCAGAGGGCACCACATACAAGAGGAGGTGCTCCTTTTGTGATTCTTTGTAAATCAAGAGGGGAGAGGGAGGCCTGAATAGGAGGAAGTGGGATGGAGGACACATATCAAGTTGGTATACATTATGGGACAATGGCAAGGAGAAACTGGTTTGCAATAAGGGAGCATCCAGAGAGTCAGCCTGAAAGTCATTTATTGACACTTTCCTGCAAGGAAGGAATCATGTCTTGAGAGGTGGAATAATGGATGATATTTAGGTCCAAGGGGAGACTTTCAAGTATTTCTTGACTTGCTGTATCTATTCATCTCATCAGCAAATTTTCTGTGACCCTGAGATTGGATTTATGGAAGGTATGCATGACATTACCATCATAGAGCCAGTGAAATCTCTTAGGGATCAATTCTACATAGAGACATGCACATCTCATTTCTTTAGTGATGGGACTATGTGGGAAGATGGCTAATGTAGCATAGCATACAGCACTCTGACATGAGTATCAACCGACCACCTTTTGTTTTCCAAAAAAAACTTTTCTAGAGAGTTGGATTCCAGGTTTCTTTTTCTTTCTTCTCATAAATGCATCAGTGGACTTATAGTTAAGAGAGGCTCAGTGCTCAGGGATGTCAAATGGTGTTGACGGTAAGTGTCATACTGGGGGCTTTTGGGGCATTGCTTTTCCAGCCTGGGCTCTGTGAACTATATTCTGGATGATTTCCCCCCTTGTAGAAATCCCTTATGGACAATCTCTTGCATTTACTGATTCATTTTTTCAACACATATTTTGATCTCCAACTATATGTTAGATACAGTGTCAGAAAGTATACAGGTCCAAATAATCTCTGCCCTCAAGGAGTTTAAAACTCAGCCAGCGAGACAACATTATTAGTTTAATAATAATTACAGATACTGTTTTTATTTTGTTATATTGTTACTTTAAAATTGCAATTAGGCCAGTTATAAGATAATTTATAAAATGCCCAACAACTAATGAATATGCGTAGCATTTTTCAAATAGCCACACACATCATCATTTAATTATAGTGCTGCTGAGAACTGTTCTGGCAAAGCAGGGAGTGTGATAAGGTTACATAATGGCAACCTATCGTACCTTCTTGGGATGGGGAAAGCTTTCCTGAGGGGGTGGCTTTTAGTATCAGACTTGAGGAATGACTAAAAGTTGGTCAGGGGAAGAGGAAGTTAAGATGAGGGATATAAAATGGTTCATGCAGAGGCAACAGGATAAGTAAAGGCCTTGGGGCCTTTGAAACTTAAGTTCCGATCTGGATTTGTGAACCCTTTCGAGGATGCTCCAAAACTGTTCCCTTACACTTTTCCAACAAAGAAAGTTCAAAGTGCTTTCCATTGCTCAGTTTTATAGGCTATCAACTTATTCCTAGCTCCTCTGCCCCACCCTTTCCCTTTGTCTTCCCTACTTTTAGTTATCTGCTCAAACTGTTCAGTCACATAAAAGAGCCCACGTGTTTACTGGCCTCTTCCTTGACCCTGGCCAACAGAGCTCTGGTAGAAGACATATGTGTCTAGACAAAAGATTGGTTAGTCTTTGTGAAATTGAATGTTCCAGGTCTGACTCAATCTGACCAAGAGCCAAGAAAGAGATGATAAGGCTGATGGAAAAGATCTCCTTAATGAACGGCAGTAAAAAAACAGCCCAAAGGTGAAGGCAAGAAACAGTCTTGGCGTTTCCTGAGGCTGCAGGCCCCAGACAGGCTCTTGAAAGCACTCAGGGTAAGAGGCAGGAAGGCTATTTCATTTCCTCTCCACCTTTGCACTTTAACACTTTCCTCCCTCTCTGTTCCCCACACTTCACGCCCTCAACAGTCACCCTTTAGTTTTTTTGGGGGGGTAAAATATTTTTAAGTGGGTTAAAAATCTAGTTTACACAGTCCCTAGGAATGGAGATTATTGAATAAAGGCAAATTTCCTAGCTGTCAATTTTTCTTTTTAACCCTTTCAGAGTCAATGTTATTTCTAAAATGGTTGGAAAGTAGATAGAGCCTGTGACATAACCATTAAGGTTGATCGTTTAAGGAACAGATTACAAGTTATGTGGAAATTTGGAATTAAAGAGGAAAATTCTCTCCTATTACTTCCTAGGGTTTGTAGTGGCTGTTAGCCATGGTAGAGGAATTGCTTCCTTATGTATGCACATTCAAGGGACCTAACAGATATAATGATCTTCCTAGAATTAAGAGATATAAGTTCAAATTATCATCCTGGAGACATATTTTGCTCTTGATCTTGATGAGAAAAATTTAAAAATTGAAGTCACATCTAACCTTTACAATACACTACTCTGCAGTAATCTTTCAATGTGAGATCTCATTATGGTCTACTTTCTTCACAGTGATCCTGGTGAGGTAAGTTACATTTTATGGAAAGGAAATTAAGGATGAAAGAAATTAAGAAAGAAAATAAGGCTCAAGGTCATACAACTAGTAAGAGTCAGAGATAGAATTTGATAGGTGTTTTGATTTCAGATTTGCTGATCTCTTCTATATTTCTGCATCACCTGTGGGCTGTGAGGGACTTAGCTGCTTAAAATCAGCAAGAGTCCCAAGAACTCAAGTTTCTGGAGTGAATGATAGCTCAACCAATGGAGGGTGTCTGCTGCAGTTCACACAGCCTTCCCACATGTTTTGGAAAGCAGCATTACTGGAAGAAGAATTGTTGTTTCCATCTAGTATTCAGGAGGGCAACTTGGGTTTTATAAAGGACCTCCTGATTGTCACCCACTGGCTGGGAAGCTGAAGGATGCCCTTAGGGTCCTAGAAGGAATTAGACCAGAACTCAGTCTCAAGTTCTATGAGTGGGATGGGTGATAAGATAGCTTTGGAACAAACAAGGGAAGCATAATGTAGAAGAATGCCCTGGAAGATTTGAGTTCCTCTGCCAAGACCTAGTACCATCATCTTGCAACACCTCCTTTGCAACGGGAGCACTTCTGTATGCTAAGAAAACGAGCTCAAGTCCATCAGTCGAGTCTCCAGGAAAGTCCTTCCTGGAGGTTCAAAGGCCCACAGCCTGGCCTTCCCTTCTCTCTTGTCTCTATTCCCTTGTTGCAAGGGTAGAGATGGGGCAAAATGACAAAAGATTTGGAGCCAAACAGACACAGGTTCAAATCTGTGTTCATCTGTTTGGAGGCTGGGTGGTCTGACCTTCAGCTTTCCTGTTTGTCAAGTAAGCTAGCAATACCTGTCTCACTGGGTTTCCCCGAGAATCACCTAGAAATGGGGGTCCCATGCATGTCATGTCAGTCAGTGCTGCAGCGTTGCCAGTATGAGCACCCCTGCACATAGGACTTCTTACTATGTGATTACTTTATTATACAATTATTTATTATTAGTTTATAATTTGCTTCCTTATTAGAATGTAAGTTCCATAAGAGCAATTACACTCTGGTGCTGAGCATGGAGCCTGGAACATGGTAGATACAAATACTGACTTAACAAATAACTATACTCAAGTAAGTGAATATACTGATGTTATAGCAGAGAGGTAGCAGCACTCAAGTAACTTAAAGAAAATGCTGGCTCTTAAAATCTAAGACCCATCAAAACCATGAGGGGTCCAGGGAGGCACCGCAGTCCTGGGCTCCTGTTGGCTGTGCTGTGCTACTGCCCTGGGCTGAATGAGGTGGGGGCCCTCTGCAATGGCACAGAGAGGGCGGTATTTTTCTGGCTTCCTCTATGGCCCCAGCGATACTTCTGGAGCTGGTTCAGGGAATCAGGCTGGCCATAAGAGCAGAGGAAAAGGAGCTCTTATCCCAGCATTCCCATGGCTCATGTGCCTCCACTCACCAGAGACATGGAACTTGAGACCAAGTTCTGGTCTAATCCTTTTTAGGACCCTAAGGGCATCCTTCAGATTCCCAGTCCATGGGTGACAATCAGGAAGTCCTTTATAGGACCAGAGTTGCCCTCCCAGTTACTAGAAGAAAATGACAATTCTTGTTCCCATTCTGCTGTTTTCCAAAATATATGGGGCGGTTGTGTGAATTACACCCAACACTCTCCTTTGGTGGAGCTATTGTTAACTCTGGAAGTTTGAGTTCTTGGGACGCTTGCTAATTGTAAGCAGTCAAGTTGCTCACAGCCCACACGTGAGGCAGTGCTGAAGCAGGTATCTGTGAACCTGAGATCAATCAGGGGAAAAGCAAAGGCCCATTTTTTTTATGAGGTGGATAAACCTATGTTTTTAAAATGAAGATGGGCAGTAGTGCGTAACTTTTCCTCATCAGTTGGGAATACCCTTTGGCCAAAAGCAGAAGTCGGTTGGAAGTTTGGCACTCTTAGAGCAGAGCCTGGAAAGGTATCTAATGGGGAGAGCCCAACATCCCTGCACGAGCTTGGAGAATGCCTTCTTACACAATCTGAGCTGGAGGATGCACGTCAGTGGAGCAGAACGCATGCATGGCATTTCTCAGAAAGAACGTGACAGATTCACTGTCTTTGTCCAAGGTGGTGGTGCTATTAAAAGCCATGATGACACATGTGGCAGGCTTTCTTAGTTGCTTAAACTTAGCTGGGGGTTGGTTAACCACAGGAAAGCTGGGTGGGGAGCAATCCCTCCCCTCTCGTGTTCCCTCCCTAGATGAATCAGGGTGGTCCTAGTTCAACATCAAAAAGCCAAATCTCTGAGGATCCCCTGTTGCCAAGTGACAGGAACCATTTGCGCCAGACATGGATAGTGACCAGAGTGGGCAGGACAGAGAGGTGGGACCTGGAGGACTGGAGGCATCCTCTACAACACATGCACACAGCCTCATGCTAGAGCCTGGTTGCTGATGAGCCAAAGAGGCATATGGTTGACAGATGCTATTTGTAGCCAGGATTGTGCAAAAGCAAAGAAAGAAATTCCATGTGAAACACTGAGGGAAAAATAAATTTAAACACCAGTGATGATCATGCCCAGGCCATTTACAAATTTCTTTGCTTGTGGTTTATTTCTGAAATTCACTTCCTCTTCTGTCCTTGCTGGAGTAAGAAATGAAAGTGAGCTCTGTGTGACCTTGGCCTCAACTTGAGCAACTTCCACACCATGGTTTGTACCAATTAGTAGAGAGAATTCCTGTGCCACTCTGTTGGATGGTGGGCTCCTTGAGGGCAAGACCTTTGTAAATCCATTTGCAGTGTTATCTACCCTACTCCCTACCCCATTCCTCACACACAATGACGAGCGCAATACCTTGAGAATTTTAGGTGTCTGTGGAATGTTTGCTGAACTGAGGATGAAAACTGAGGTTTATAGCTATTGGTTTTACTTCTCTTCTGCATTGCTGATAGGCACAGCACATTTTTCTCCCCTTCTCCTCTTGTGTATTAGAACAGAGCTCTTGGCTAGCTTTTGTTCAGAATGATCCAAAGTTTTGTGTTAGAAAGTTATTTCTCAAGAATTATTTGGGGGGTCTGGAGCTGTGGCTTGGAGGTTATGGTGCTTGCCCCGCGTGCGCAAGTACACGGGTTCAAACCCCGGCACCCACGTACACACCTAAGTGTCAGAGCAACGAAAGCCATGTGAAAAACTCAAAAAAATTGATTCTCTCTGTCTCTCACTTTCACTCTCTCTCTCACTGTCCTTCTCTCTTTAAAAAAAAAAAGGAATTATTTGGTACAAGTCATGGAGAGTACTCCAATGAGAGGGACAGAGGGGCTGAGGGTCTCTGTGTTGTGGTCCTTCAAGTAGCTGTTCTCCACTGTGGCTGCTCTCAGAGTCCATTGGCATCTTTGATAGGGCTATCATCCTACAGGGGTGAAAACACAGGACTGGGATTAGGACATCCAGATCTGAGCAGGGTCCACCACTAAGACTTTGTGTAAGTCCCAACATATCTTTGAATTTCAGTTCATGCAACTGTGAAAGAAAGATATGGCCCTGATGATTATGGTAGTATTTTTTCATACAAATATGAAGTCTATCATCTCCCACCATACTTTGCCTCCTCTACATGAGCGTCTACCTGTACTTCTTGGCATGGCAACCTCCACTGAACAGTTGTGGTGTCTTTAGAATCATTTCTCAATGACCAGATTCCCCTCTGTTCAAGTCTTTTGTGTAAGGCGAATGTAAGGCTAGTGCTGGGAAAGATCAGTGCAGTTGGAAGAGGGGCTTGTATAGCATAATTTGTCTTTCCCATAGGAAAAGCTGTCACTTAGAGTTTCCAGAAACCTCAGGGATGCCTTCTTTCAGCTTTACAATCCGGGTGGACAGAATGATAGGCTCCTGTGGAGCTGGCATGAATCATTGACTTGCCACAATGTAATTTATAGAAACAACAAGGTACAGACTTTGATTCTGCGTACTTATTTCCTCTTGATAGGTTTAAAGAAAAAAATAAAAACTCTAAAAATGCAGATTCTCTACAATTCTGTGCCTGACCATGATCCACAGCCTGCTCTTAATATATCCATCAGGGCTCGCTGTGGTTCAGATTTCCCCAGGGTCTAGTCTTTCACTCTGTGCTGTCTGCCTTCAAATCCCCTCTACCCTTCTTTGTCTGGATATCCAAGTAGAGTGAAAACCTAGAATAGCAGCTTTACTTTTCTCTGGATTTCACCTATTCACCTGGGAAAGGAGTAGAGAAAATTCTGTCCCTCTGTGACTTTTGTTATGAGTAGTTTAAGCAAAGTCTGAAAGACAACTGGATGTCATCTAGGGCTTTAATCTGTCCGTTTTGACTATCAGAGACCATTGCCAAGATGCACCAATGATCTGCAGGATTTCAGTGCCAATGTAGAATTGCTCATCAGAGAACCTAAGGTCACCTGTTGATGGTTGCATCAGGTCCCTAAGTATAGAAAGAATAAGTACATACACCACTTCTTTAGCAACATTCTGACTTTCCAAGAGACAGAATGTACATTGTTACCGAATTATCAGTGATAGCATGACAGTGTGGTGGGAACTCTGTTCAAAGTGGAGGTTGCTCTAGGGGAGCTCTGCTTTCTGAATTAGGTATCACAAAGCTTGGCATTTGATTTAACACTTCTCTTTGTTCCCCTACAACACCTGGCAGGGATATAGTGAATGATCATCTTATTTGGAGTTTATTAATTCCATAAGCCTCTATTTATAAATGGCTGCAATAAAGAGCAAGCATGAAAGTGAGAATTGACAGATGGAGCATCAAACCTTTGATGTCACCTTGGATCAAACAGGCAACTCATTGTGTGCAACTTTCCAAATTAGCCCAGCCAGGCCTGGTGGAACAGGGCACTTGGCCATTAGAGAGGACAACCAGGCCTGTTTTACAGGTCCCCACTAAGACTCAGCTCATATCCAGTCTTTGTGGACCAGTTGAAAAATTTAAATTTAATTGCTTCTTGGATTTAAATTTGGGGACTCTTCTGAAAGTCAAAGTAGGATTACTGGTGGAATATAAAATATTAACTTTTTACAAAAATGAGAAACTGTACAATTCCAACACACAGAGAGAGAACACACACACACACAGCGCCTGGAAAATGTATCTAGGTTGGCAGAGGAAACTCTGTGTCAGCTTGGAGGTATGGTCTGCTTCCACATCTGGAGGATTTTATCTCTTGCAAAGAATTCTTTTTAGGGGCTTGGAAAAGTTATCCTTCTATATAGACTATAGCCTTTCTGAGAAACAGTGATCTTAATCTGGATTTTTCATTTACTGAGCATACTACTGTGCCAAAAAAAGGTGCTCTATGATATTCATTGATTGAAGCACAATAAACCTACTGTTTCTTGGTGTCTCAATGAGTCTGTGTGAATAGATAATAAGGAGATGTCTTTGATATTTATGTCAGTTGGATTCCCTGGGAAGAAGATACTGAGATGGAGTTAGAGGCTAATTGAGTGGGGAGATAATGCCTGCAGTGGAGGGAAAGAACAGGATAGCGCTGGGAGAACTTCAGAGACCCATGAAGTTTGCATACTTGAGAAGCAAAAAGGAAGAGTAAGCAGAATGGAGCAAAGGAACTCGCAAACAACACTGAAGATCAATCCTCAGGATATCCAAAAGCATGGTTTCAGCACAAAAGCTGGGGCAGATCCCACAGGTGCTAATGGCTAGGGGTGGTTAGCTAACTGCACTTTCCCCATCTGGGCAGGAAGTGCTTTCTTGAAGGGAGATGTACACAATGCACCTCCACAGCCACACACACCTCCTCTCCCATGTTTCTCCATCTTGCTCCATTGTAACCATCCAAACCAAATCTACCATGAAGTTTTATTTTTATCTCCAAAATATTTTTCCAGTTGATAGCATCTCCTTACTCCTGCACCAGCCTAAGATGCCATCCTCTTTGTCCTGTACTCACTGCCAACGTTGTGAGCCTGTGAACCAGGGTAGTCGCACAGGGCCCCACACTCCATATGGTCCTCTGCTTGGGGTTAAATGTTCTGCATGAGCTGTCTTAGACTTCTTAATAATAATTCTATCTGAATTTGCATATTGTAAGTAGAGTCTAATGGAATGGACCACAGAGTCTTGGCTCACACAATATCTCATCTCCTGTCCCTTCACCTCTGGGATGATTCTTGGGTCCCCACTCCCCTGGTCATTGGTGACCACGCTGGGCCTAACATCCTCCTCCCCACTCCTTGACTACTGTCACATTCTGCCTCTAATGGGACCCTGAACACAAATGTGGGGAGGATGGGGTTAGACATGGGGTCTTGGGGCAGGACATGGTGATGACCATCTGTGTCTGGGATTGGCAAGGCCACGGTTTGGCAGGCGGCTCAGTGTGAATGGGTAGCCTCTTGCTCAGCCTGAATCCAGGTACTTAGCATGTTCTAATGTGGAGGTTGCTTCCTTGAAAGTTTGCCCTCTGCTGTGGATTTGGGAGGCTGGCCCATGGGAGCTTTCCCACTCTTACTGGGGCCTGGCACTTCAATCTGCAGGCTAACTACTGTCAGGCTATATGTGTATGAGAAGTCACAGGATGCGACCCCTGGTTGCCTGTGGTGGTCTGTACTCACTCCATGAGTGTTGATATGCCCAATGGAGTATGCTACTAAGTAGAAACAAAACAAAGCAAAACAAAAGCAAAAACGAAACAAAACAAACACACAAACCCCCAAACCAAGACCTCCCCCAAAAGAAAACAAAATACCAGGTCAGATTAGAGAAAGAGCACATATTAAATGGGAAAACTTTATATTTTAGTACCTATAGAGGCAGGGGGATCACAGATTCAAAGCCAGCCTTGGTAACTAAGGATGACTCTGCCTCAAAGTAGAATGAAAAATACTGGAAGGGGCAGTGCATGGCTCAGTGGTAGAGCATTTGCCTAGCATGAGTGAGGCCCTGAGTTTAATCCCCAGTACTGCAAGGGGAAAAAAAGCACATTTAGCCTGCTTTGTGAACAAGGAAGCTACCATTTTTATTTTGCACTGGTCTTTGCAAGTTACATAGCCAATTCTGTCCCCAACAACTTCCTGGCTATCTCTGGGCATCCACTGTAGTCTCACTTTGACCTTTTCTCTGTGTTGTGGACATGTTCCAAACCCAAATCCAGCTTTAGCCCATATAGCTAAGACCACCGAATGGCTCCCCCTGACTCTTAGGTGGAGTTCTTTGAGGTCAGTAGCAGATGCTGACCGTGCTGCACCCATTCACAACACCTGGAGACATTTCCTCCATATGCAGAGAGCTTCTGGTATTCTCTTTCCCATAAACCCCTCAAGGTCTCCTGGAGTCCCTCTGAACCAGTGAGTATCAGATCAGTGGACCGCCTTCCTGCTCCTGAGTGGGTCAAATCTGAGTTATGTTCTGCATGGTCTCTCAGCGTCTCTAGGAGGATTGAGTTCCATTTGTTCATGGTGAAGTCCACTCACTACTGCTCCATGACTGCTTTCCTCTCTTTCTCATGAGCGCTCTCCAATCACTTCCCAGTTAGGAGAGTTGTCCATAATCTTAGTCTCAGAGTCTTCTAAGGGAATCTAAACTGAATTTGATCCCACCCACCCTATCTCATCCTGCACTGTCTTCCCTGTCACTGTCCCCTTGAGTTTGTGGACTGTGCCGTGCTCCTTCCTAACCGGGCCTCTGTATGTGCTGTTCTTTCTTTTGGGACTATTTCAGACTCCATTCTTCATCCTACTTCTGTATTCCCCACTAACTCCTAACCATCCTTCAGATCTCAGCTGACAGAACTTCCTCAGGAAAGCTTTTCCTGACCTCGGAGTCATAGACAGTGTCTTTGATTACTCATCATCAGAGCCTCTGACAACTCATCTTACTTTGTAAATTTATGTTCATTATGGTGATAACTTGATTCATCTCTCTCTCATCCAGCAGACTGTCAGCTCCTGGGAGGAATGTCCATGGGCTCCATTGCTTTCCACTTTCTCTCCAGAATCAAAGCTTGGCTCATTAATGGTGCTCAATAAATATTAACTAACATCTTGAATGAATTAAGACATTTTAAAATCACCACAGAGGCCACTAACAACTTAAAAAACTCATTTAAGCTACGTGACCTTGGGAAAGTCCTGAGTCTTCAGAGCCTCAATTTCCTGGTATAACAGTGGGGGTGATAATAGCAACTATCTTTGAGGGTTCTCAGAAACATTAAGTGAGAGAATGCACATAAAGTGCTTGGGGGATATCTGAGACAGAGTAAGTGCTCTTTACAAAGCTAGGTTTGCTTCTATCTATGCAATTTGCAAAAGGATTGGGAATCATGTGGAAGGATGATTATGAATTAGAAAACAAAACCCAGGAGAAAGGTAAAGAGGATGGCGTCAGGGTGTCGAAGGAAAGGAAGATGAAGATGTGCGGTGTGAAATGGCACACTGAGAATGAATGGAGTTACCCCAGAACATTACAATGAGGGCTTTTCCATCATCGCTGAGCAAAGAACATGAGAAAAGTTTCACAAACTGGAACTTTAGATCCGTTGGTTAAAGAGCTGAGGTTCCATTAGGGCCCCAGGCTGAGTGCTATCTACTGCTCTACTTTTAAGAATCATCACAATAATTTGGCTATAGCCAGCCTTCACGGACTGTGTCTGCATTGCATGCGTTTTATGGTGTGTCACTAGAAACTGACATCCATGTTCCAGGGCAGCGTATTCGTTTTAACTCAGGCACAGCCCATGGCACGTACTGTCTCTGTGTGTCTTCTCCATGTGCTCTCCAGATGAGCAATCAACATTTAAATGTTCTTTTTGGTGACTTTTTTTTCTTTTGGAAGAGGAAATGTAAGACATTGGAACATACTTGTGACATGATTCTTTGTAATAAAAATTGAAATGGGTGAACTGTTTCTTAGGACTTCTATAATCAGAGCTTTTTCATATCTTTTTCTCTTTTACTTGTGTATTTATTTAATATATATTATAATTATTTGGCATTTAGTTATCTATTTAGTACTCCCATCTTCTGTGTATTTATTTAGATAGGTAGAAATGCAACAGGTATTTATGAAGAACCTGTCAGCTCTAATGGGCAAGGGGGATGGGTGCAGAGCATAGGTAAGGTCCCACTCAATCCTCATTTGTAATTTAGCACTTGCTGTATTCCAGACATGTTTTAGGCATCAGCCTTAAACAAACAATCCAAGATTTTCCTTTCTTAGCGCCTACACTACATTAGTCTAGATTATAGTGATAAATGTCAAGGAAGGGGACTTAATGAAGTATTCTTCAAGTTTAGAAAGAGCAAAGAGTGTATCTACCCTGGAAGGTTGGAAGGAGGTGATGCGTCTTCAAGGAAAGATAGGAATCCTCCAGCTGAAGAAGAGGGCAAAGGCATCCCAAGCAGAGGCAGGTCTCTGAGAGGGCTCCAGTGTTTGAACACTAAGCCACACTGAGGATTTTCAAGTCATCTATTAAAAAACTGATTGTAAAAGAAAAAAAAAAGAGTGGAAAGAAGGCTACACAGAAGGATTCCTGAATGTCAGCAGCTGACATGCTGGACTGGAGAATTGTGTTGCAGGAGCTGTCTTATGCTTTGCAGGATGTTTGGTACCACCCCTGATTTTTATTCTTTAAGTACCACTAGCACGGCCCCAGGGGCAACAAGCAAGCATGTACTATAAGAGCTTAGTGGCTTCCCCTTCTCTTAAGGACTATCACAATGTCATAAGACCAGGCTGGGGGATCCTTAACTACGAGGTAAGTAAGACTGACCACAGTTGGGGGTAAACAGGTCACTAATATTAGCTAAGAGATCAGACTGTTAGTTGTGCTTGTCATATTGAAGTTCAAAGATAATGAAAGGGTGATGGAGAGGTTATTGAATGGGAACTAGTATTAAAAGATTAATCAGGTAGCCAGTGGAAGAAAAAGGAAGAAGATGATGGAAATTATGCTGTTCCTCCGCCTCTACCCACTTGCTGCCAAGTCTTTTTCTTCTATTACCGGTTGGATAGTTAAAATGCTAAAGGCTCAAAATTAAATTTGCTCTTTGAGGGGAAATATTACACAGCCTTACAAAGGGATCTGAAATCACTTATCACAAGAGAAGCGGTTTCCTTAAGAGACACTTCTCCTGGAGGAAGTCAAGGGCAGGAACCTTGTCATCCTCTAGAAGAAATTGAAGAGCAAGAGAGCTAGTTCCACAAGGCTCCCTGGGGATAGTTCCAGGCTGGCAAGAACTAAAAACTGTACTCCAAGATAAGAGGAGTAGTAAAGCACTTTGCAAGCTTAGAAAGAGGAGATGGATTCATTTGGCCATTTGTAAATTTGGCGATTTTTATAGACAACTTGGGAAATCCAGGTGCCATCCATTTGGCAGCATGTAGTGTGTGTGTGTGCATGGTGTGTGTATGTGTGATTTTTCCTGCCTCACATTGGGGCTTGAACATGCTCCGTCTTTGTAGGGTTTTTCGTCTTATAGCGGTCATAAGCAGGAAATATGGAAACCAAGTGGTTTCAAAGCCTAGCACCTCCTGCCGAAGCATTGTGGGATGTTGGGAAAAACATTTCACTTCTCAGTGTGCTTTTATGGAAGCAAGCCAGTAAGAATGAGGAAGCAAGATTCCATGAAACATTTAGCTTTCAAAATCAGTTGTGGTCAAGCACTCTAACCCGCAAACACTATCCTAAAGAAATACGTGTTTTATAATGGATTTTTAGTAGTTTAAAATTTTTGTGGCATGTAACTATCATCAGTGAGAAGATTCAACTTTATATATTTGATATGCGTATAGAACACATACTCAGTATTGTCCAAATCATAGCAAACATGTGCATACATTTGTATCCTTTTTTTCTCATCATTTCTCATATATATATAATAGAATATTTGAAATTAAAAACTCAGTTGTGGTCAAAGCGATTGAATGTCCTGGGTAATTGGCTCCCCGTAGTTAACCTCCCATTTCTGTTATGACCAGTCTTTGTGGCGGAGTCAACAGCCATTCTCTGTCTGTCTGTGGTTTTACCACAAGTCTGATCTTGAGCCTGAGTATGTGCATAGGTCCAAGCCTCAGTCTGTAATAAGCACTCCCTAAATCCTTCCTGAGGCTCTGGGCTAAACATGCCTCAGGAGAAAGGAATAAGGTGCAAGATGCCAGGACAAAAAGAAAATAACATCTGAATTACTTAGTAGGCAGAGCCAGCTTTTAAAAGTGTTTGTCTCCTAGCTCAGACAATTGATCTCCGGGCTTAAAAACAACTTGGTTTATGTTATACATTTTGTTGTGTTTTGTTTTAACTCAGCATACCTAATTTTTTTTTCTAAATGCCTGGAACTGGGCAATAGGAGAAAACAAATAGTACATGAAGTTCTTCTTGTTCTGGAGGTCACTGTCTAGCAGGGAGGAGATGGTCAATAAGGGAACGGTTTTTATTGCAGGTGATAATAATGATAAAATAAGGTGGAGGAGAAAGGGTGATGGGGAGGTTTTCATCTTGTGAGTGGGGTGCTCAGGGGAGACATTTTTGAAAGGTGATTCTTGAGCAGAGATCTGGAGGCAGCGAGAGAGGAACATTACAACCATTTCAGAGAGCACCCAGGCTCAAACCCGAGGAGGAGGTAGCGATGTGCGTTCATGGAGGACAGAACAACATTTGTTGGAGCTTCAGGTCATGTCCACAAATGGGCTGAGGAGCAGCCTTTGTTGCTAGAACATAAGAAGAGATGCCTAGCTAATTTTTGTGCATTTTCAATTCCCTGATCAAAAATGTACAAAAATATGATTTATACTATAATATATTGGATAAAATGGAGTTGTAGTTCCGGGTAAGTCAACAAACTTGAGAGAAAGAAATCTATATACTAGGAAGCTATGTATTGTGCATCTCCTGGGATGTGAGTTGTTACAAATGGATGGGGGATTGGGGTTGGAGAACTGGTAATTGAAAGGTATTTGAGGATTGTAATTACCATCTAGATAGCTCCAGGTCACTGTGAGATTTCAGTATCCTCTTGGCCCAGGAAACACAGAGAAGGTTCACAATTGCTGAGGCATGATTGCAAGTCCGTGATGTGTAACTTCCTTCCAGATGGGGTCCAATTCTTCACTTACTGGCATCCCTCACTGCATGGAGCACAGTAGCAGGCAAATCTGTAAGCACATAGTCATTGTTTATTGAATGAATGTGTTGTAATTGCATTATAGATCTAGGAGTCTTGGGAAACTTCAGGTCCTGACACTTGCTTATGAAATTGTAAGCTTGCTTCAAGCTAATTTGGAAAACACCTTCTAGCTTGTATCATGATGTACTTAGCACTCATAAACCAATCACTTGCCAGAAAGTGGTCGGTAAGAGATATTGTCCTAAAGGAGGTTTGTGCCAAAGTTGTAGTAGTCACAGGATTCCAGTCTTATATCAACAAGAACTTTTTGATGATCACATCCATAAAACATTTGTAGATCAGCTCAAATTGAGAAACATACCAAAGAACGTGGCTTGTTCCTGCTCTAATTCTGTTTATAAAAATAATAGTGAACAGATACAGAATTGATACTACTAGTCTATCCTGCAAAACTAACACTGAATTTGTTTGCTATTGTCTGAAATCTCTTACTTGTTTTGTGACCTTGGGGATCTTACTCAACTTCTCTGAACCTTATTTATATCACATATAAAATGAGGGTAAATAATAGTAATAATATCAAAGCAGAGGTTTTTAAATTTTCCTTTGAATTAACACACACATACACACATACACACACACACAGAGTTCTGGCACAATTTGGGATTCAATAAGGAAGAGCTGGAATCATTAGCTATGATGATAAATAGAAACGGAATGAGAAAGTAAAGCAAACTATAAGCTATAGTATACTGACTTCAATAAACACACTGCTTAACTTTGTATAAATGCAAAGAGCTCCAAGGTAGACTAAGATCTTCAGAAACAAGATTGATCTCCATCCACACATTTGGACCAGTGTAAGTTAAGTGGTTCAAACACTTTTTTCCTCCTCTACCCTCTGCATACCTGATATTGGTTACACATAATACTTTGGCATTATCATCCAAGTCATTGATTTTTTTAAAGCCTGCATAAATAGTTTGATCTCTACAATTCTGATTAGATGTTGTCTAGATAATGATTTTGCTCAGCTGTGAGATTCCATGAATCTCAGCCCTTATGTGAGACCATCCATTGGTGTATTGGCTGGTCATGGTGTTTATGCATTGTACACATTTTATAGAAGGTCACACTGAGTTGTACAGAGGTAAAATAATCTCTTATAGCACAAGTTCACTCATTTCTTAAATGATAATCCTAATCAGGTTTACCTGACAACAATGCCACTTTCTTAAATAGTGTTATATTACAAAACTCTTAAAAATTCTCAAACAGCATATTTTATTAAAAAATATCAATTTAATATTGTCATTAAATAAGAGAAGTTATACAAAAGTAAAACATTTCATATAATATCTTGGGGCATGAATGTGGGTCTGAATATGAGATAAATCAAATAATATCAAGGTTTCTCAATAAATTTTTTAATTTAATTTTTAGTCAGGAGCTAAGAACACTGGACAGTTCAGCTTGGCATTTTCATTTAATGAAATTTTCAATAAGTTTGATCACATTAAGGCGTACATAACTTCTATAGTCTTTGCTTGGCAGTGGGCCAAGCATGAGGAACGTATGGTTGTACTCAGCATTACAATGATTACATTTATTATTGTTTTAGGATTTTTTTCCTCCTGTTGTTTAGTTGACTAATACTAGTTACGGTTTTCATCATGAAGCTTTCCTGATGCTGTGTTCTTTTCCACTGTTACCAACATTATCAGGTGTATAATCATACCCAAATCCTAGATCTTGCTCCAACTAAGGTTCTCTGATCCCTTATCTTGTCTCCACCATAGACGATGCTGAGTGCTTCTTTATTCCAGTTTAATGAGTCAAGCTGTCTGGTCTTCTGTTCTGTTGGCCACCTCCAATATTATGATGCAGGCCTAATTTTTTTTTTATTCTCTTTCTCTGTCCCTTTGTTTTTTTTTTTAATTTTGAACAACCATACAAATTTTTAACAAAATAATATAAAATGTGTATAGTTTCTGGATACTAGATTTATCCCCAGGAGTGCCCCCCCCATTTCCTGCCCGTATCCCTCCCTTCCCTTACCCATAATATCTCTAAAAAAGTATTAGGCTGTATAACATTACACCTT
>PVKS010022894.1:0-33109 GCA_004027875.1 Aplodontia rufa
TTCAGGCATGTTGCTCAGAGTAGCAGGCATGAGTTTATTGAAGGGATAGGAAAGGGGAAAGGGGACGCTCCCAAGGGAGAGAGTGGGTCTTCTTGGGGAGTAGAGGGACAATGTGATCCTCCCCCTCTCCAGTTTTATTGAGGATCCCAGAGCAGTTTCCAGAGAGTCCCACCCAGGTCCACCTCCTGACTTCTGATGACCACCAAGTGACATCAGACTTTGAAGTCCTCACTGGCATTCGACTCTAGGTCACCTTGGCCCCTGCTGACCAGTTCTAGTTGGATTCTTTTTCTTTTCTTTATTCTTTCTTTTTTTTAAAGAGATAGTGAAAGAGAAAGAGAGAATCAATTTTCTTCAGTTTTTCATGTGGCTTTTGTTACTCTAACACTTCGTTGTGTATGTGGTGCTGCGGTTCAAACTGGTGTCCTTGTGCATGCCAGGCAAGTGCCAGAACCACTGAGCCACCGCTCCAGCCCCTCCAATCAGATTCTTACCCACACTTTCTTACAGGTATCTGGTTAGGAGGAACTATCCTTATCTCCCTGAGTTTCAGGATCTGGTCTCAAATTGTCCCCCTCAGGGTCCCTTGGGCTTCTCTTCCGGACATTATTTCAGGCCTGCATTTTTCCTGCAGGTAACAGGTAGTTTGCTGAGGAATGTGACATAGCCGGTCCACTTAGGCCAGGTGGGGCTGCAGGTAGAAGAAAGCATGTGGGGTCAGCACAGTGGGTCCATTTTATAGAATTATTCCCGGAACCTGGCATCTGTCTGTCCCCTAACCACCACTCACACTTGCCTGACCCCAACAATGGGACCAAAGGAAGATAAACACATCCCAAAGCTTTAGATCCAAAATCCGAGGCACTTGCCTCCTGATGTTCTCCCCAAAGGGCTCGTGAGCTGCACTTGTGGCATTGCTGGTTGTGAGGCAGAAAAGGCCAGGAGTCAGTGCAGGCAGAACCATGCAGGGCAATAAGGACAAAATCAGCTGAGGTCATTTATTCTGAGAGGGCACAGAGCATCCACTGCCCTAAGTAAGCAGAGGTGCGCATCAGCTCCACGTCCCCTTGCTGACAAGGGAGGTCCAGACAGCGACTTCCCCGACTTCCCCGCTGCTGATAAACATGCTGGGGCCCAGGGCAAAGGACAGAGTGGAGCAGAATTCCACGCTCACACTCCTAGGCGTGGGCAGGGAAGGCGATGCTTAGTCAAGGAGGAGACTCTTCAAAGACGATAAGGAAGGCAGGTCACAGCCCCTCATGAGTGCTGGGCTCTCAGCCTCCCTTCTCTGAAGCTTTTCCTTTCCATCCTTTCTTAAATAAACTCGTTTGCCCTGCTTGCCTCAGTGTCCCTCGGTTTCATTCTTCAACCCCGAGAGGACACAAACCCGACATCCACAAATCGGCATCAGCTGGAGCCTGCATGGCCTCTGTCTTGGCTTCTCTCTGCTCGGTCCCTGCAGCCTTCCTTGCTGGTGTTCCACGCCACTGGTGTTTCTTAATCCCGGGGGTCTGCACTGCAGCTTCGGCTTCCTCCTCATACTCACGCACCACCCTCTCGGGGCTGCCCACAGGGACTCCGACCCTGGGGCACTTTGCCTGGCCTCCCAGGCCTTCCTTTGAAGTCTTGCCCGAAGCCTCCATGACACCCTAGCTCCAGCATCCTGCAGTCCTGCAGAATCAGCACCACGTGGTCGCTGCCAAGGTCTGCCACCATCTCCAGCAGCAGCCAAGCACCAGGGATCATGGCTGCAGTAGCTGGGTGGCTGAACATGGTGAAATGTCTTCCTTAAGCCACCCTGTGCAAGCAGGTGCCCCACTGGTCTCTTCTCAAAGGAATTTTTACTTTCAGGACCTGGAGCCTGGGATGGGTGCGGTCTTGCCCATTCCTGAGAGGGCCTGAAGCCATCTTTCTTATTGCCTCTAGGGAAACACTTATCATTTCTTTCGTGGCTCTAAGGTCTTTAACAACTGCAAATTCCTTAGCCCAGTTTCACTCCCACCTTGCAAGTCCAAAGATTTGATTTGAAATCAAATCTTTCTACTTTGAATTCTGGTCCTGAATATCACAACAAATTTGTCTAAAAGTCACCAAGCCATGCCACAGCCTGAATGCTGTGCTGGCTAGGAATTCCTTCTGCCAGTTTAAGAAGTCCATCCCCCACCCTTTTTTTTCCTTTGTACTGAGGCTGGAACCCAGAGATGTTCAGACACGGAGCTACGTCCCTAGCCATTTTTATTTTTATTTTGAGGCAAAGTATCACTAAATTGCTCATTGCTTTGTTAAGTTGCTGAGCTGGCTTTGAATTTGTGATCCGTATGCCTCCAGAGCCTCTGACATTACAGGCGTGTGCCACCAAGCCCAGCAAGAGCATCACAGTTAAAATCAGACTCACAGAAAGTCTCAGGACATGAGCAGAATGTAGACAAGTTTTTAGCCAGAAAGTAACACAGATGGCCTCCAGTCCAGCTTCCACGAGTCCTCTCCTCTGAGCCCTCATGAGCCATTTCTTTACTTTGCAGCCCTGTTAACATCTCTGAGCTTCCACCAGAACAGCCCACAGAGCTCCACTTCCAATCTAAGGCTTTTCTAGCTAGCATTATTAAACTTCTCAAAATTCCTCCCACAAATACCAGAAGTGTCTGGCTACATGGTCAGATTAGACATAGCAACCACCCCATTTCTCAGTACTAATTTCTGTTTTAATCAGCTTTTTCACTGCTGTGACCAAAAGACCCAACAACAATAATTAGAGGAGAGAAACATTTATTTGGGGGCTCCTGGTCTCGGAGGTCTCAGTCCGGAAGCTGACTCCCTTCCTCGGGGCTCAAGGTGAGGCAGAACATCAGGGTGGAAGGGTCCAGTGGAGGAAAGCTAATACCCCCACCCTTTCGCCTCTAAGCCTTGTCTTACATGTGAGCTTTCGGGGGACAGCTCACGTCTAAACCATAACACTAAGCAAGCGCTCTGCCACTGAGCTTTATCCACAGCCTGTTTTATGCTATTTAAAATGATAAAAACTGATTAAAAATATGTTCTTGCAGCCACGTGTGACAATCCTGGCATTTAACAGTTTCTCTTTTCCTTTGGAGAAAAATCACCGGGGGATCAAATTTCCAGGGGAGACGCCAATGGCAGAGAGTCCTTGAGCCACCTCAAAGGTAGGGTGCAGGTTGGGTGGAGGTGGGGTAGAGCGGGTGAGGAACGGGCCTGCATGTCGCTGAAGCCAACCATGTGTGAACGTCCCAGCGAGGGGCAGCAGTCCTTCCATTCCTTATTCCACTGAGATTTATTTGCTCCGGAATACTTAGGAGCTGCCTGTCGCTTGGTATTGAAGTGGCTATTCCAAGGATTGATTTCATTTTCAGTCCCTGTGACTGTGTTCACAAGCAGTGCTCTTTCATGAGCAGAGTGGGGCTCACCACAGGCGACCTCCCTCCCTCCTGCTGGTCCTTCTGCCTTTGTTTTAAGCCTTGAAGGAACGTTCCGGCCCCTGGTATTTAGTTCATGAACTGATGTCACATAAAGGAAGTCAGACAAAAGTCACATTTGGCTAACGTGGCCATGAAGACTATAAAAAGCATTTTTTAGAGGATTCAGCTCTTGATGAAGCCAGGTGAGATACACGGGTCGAGAATTCGATCACGTGCCCGATTCACAGAGAACCATTTGAGGTGCTCCCCGGCAGATGCCCTCAGGTGTTCTTATTTACCTTGCCGGCCTTCGGCTTTATCCAGATACAATTGCATTCCCAGTGGCCCTGGAAACATGCTCTGGAAAGCCTTGGCAGGAATACAGGCGTGTGTGCTTGAATTCTCAAACACGGCTGCTCGCTTCACCTGGAGCCCGGAGCAGGGCAGCCCGCCCGGTTTTAGAGGAGTGATTACTTATAGCCACGCACCTACTTGGGTTTTAAGGCTTAGCCAGCAGATTTCTGGAGATGATCTAGAAATCAAAGGAGCAAGTTAATAAAGTTTAATAAGCCACATATTCTTCCACATTGACAGTACGGTTGTCCCTTGATGTCCCTGGGGCATTGGTTCTGGGACTCCCTGTGGGTACCAAAATGTGAATATGCATGAGTCCCTTCTAGAAAATACCATGATGTCTGCATATAACTCACACACACCCCTGTGCACTCTAAGTCATCTCTCATGACTTCAACATCAGATGCAATTTAGAAGTCATGTAAATATGTGTTACACTATATTAAGGAGTATTGATAAGAAAATAAATGTGTACATGTTTAGTGTAAATGCTATTTTTAAAAATATTTCTATAAAGTGCCAACTGTATTGATTCTTGACCTGCCCAGTGGCTAAGGATTTGAATTAAAATACATTCATATTTGTATCCTCAAAGTAGAAAGATCTAAAAATTCAATGTTCATGTTACTTTCAAATATAATTATTTGGGAATTCTTTCACAACAACATGTTTTTTAAATGTATCTATTAAGTCAAAATCTTGGTAAGGTAGAAGAATAAACACTGGATCTTCTGCTCTGATTATCTCAAGGGTACTTAGTGATAAAGCAGTTTAGGGCCTGAATGACACAAACTTCAGCTCTCTTGTCCCTGTGCTGCATCATGGTAAAGTCAGAAAACCTCTTGGAATTTGCTATCCAAATGTCTTAGTCTGTTTCCCACTGTTGCTATAACAAAATGCCTGACAGTGGGAAATGTACAAAGAGGAGAGGTTTATCTGGCTCATGATTCTGGTGGCTAGAAAGTTGAAACAACATGGTGGCGGTGACTGGCCAAGACCCCTGGCTGTGTCACAATGTGACAGATGGCATAGCTTAGCAGGAGTGTGTGTGAGAGTGAGGAGGTGGGGGTGCAGAGGATAGCCCAAGGGTGGCCTCCCTTTATAAGAACCCTCTCTTGAAGGAACTCATCCTGTCCCAGGAGACCTAACCCACTCTCATGAGATGGCGGCAACCTTTTCTGAGAGTGGCATCCCCAGGACTTAACGGCCTCCTCTAAGTTCTCACCCTGGCAATCCCAGTGCCGGGTTGGGGAATTTAGCCTCCACTTGATCTTAGATGGGACACCCTGTGTTCAGACCACAGTGCTGCACTCGGCTTTCTGTGGGAAGTGCTCCTGACGCTGAGTGGTAGACTGTCCTCCTACCTGCGGGATCCTGTCTAAGCAGCCACAGGAAACAGCTGTCACCAGTTCCGTCCCAAGAAAGACCAAGGTTGCTTCTTGAAGAAAACACGATCTTCTATCAGAGGAATAGTCGAAGGGGAACGAAAGGAATGGGTCAGAGAAAGTTCATGGAATGAACCAGACTCAACTTTCCTATGTATGTGGAATGAATATACACAGTGAATCTCACTGTCACGTTCATCAAGACACTGATTAAAAAAACAAAACCATCAGTAAATCACGGAACAATCAGTAGAGTAGAGAAAAAAGAACAGAGGGCGGGAGGAAGGAAGGGGAAGGGGAAAGACTGGGGACTGAATTAGAACAAGTTACACTCCACACTTTTACAATTACCTCATTGCACATTCTCTTGTCGTGTCTAACTAAGAAAACAAATAAAAATGAAAAAAAAATGTAATGCTAGTTGAGTTCAATAAATGTGGCACATTTTAATAGTCAAATGAATACTATAGTGCTGGCACACGGTAAGATCTAATAAACTGTTGTTGAATAAGTACATGAATGAGAATGTGCATGGGAGGTATATATCATTCTATTCAATGTGCTGTCAATCATACTTCACCATGGTGACGTATGCGAATGCAGCTACTTGTTCTGTTTGCTAATCAATTGAAAATATTTATTGAGCATTTAAGGAAACAAAACAGGAAGTGTGATCTTCTGATAACTGTCTGAAGAAGCAGGTGGATTTTGAAGTCCACCTGTTATTCACTTCTCACTTACTTGACATCGATTTCCGGTTGGGGTGCCTATCAAGAGAGCTGTTTTTCTCCTGCCTTCACACATATTCATTACCCTCTCTGTAGCCTCTCGCTGACTTCACCAGGCTCTGGTGTGATAGGTGATTCATCCCAGGAGGCTGAACCCAGCTGCTGTGGGATCCATTACCTCCATCTCTCTTTCCCTTCCCCTTTCCCTGCCTCCTCTTTCCATGCCTCTTCTTTCCTTAAAAAAAAAAAAAAAAAAAAAATCAGGCAGGAGCAGCGGCTCAGTGGCTACAGTGCTTGTCTGGCATACGCAGGTACGCGAGTTCAAACCCCAGCACCATGTACACAACTAAGTGTCAGAGCAACCAAAGCCACATGAAAAACTAAATAAAATTGATTCTCTCTCTTTCACTGTACCTTTATCTTAAAAAAAATCATTTTCTCAAAGCCGTACTGCTGATTACCCTAAAATTTCTTGTGATTTTTCTAGCCATTCACAGGGTCAGTACGTGCCATGCTAAGCCACTTTTAGCAAAATGTCAGGGAGCCCTTACCCGACTCAGTCTCTGAGAGTCAAGGTTTCCACCCAGGAACCTTGCAACTGTTATTGATAGAAATCAGTTGTCACGGACAATTTCCAGCTTCTTTGTCCACTCGTCAACAGTTCTGTTGACCAGGCCTGGAACATCTGCTCTCCTGCATCTCAGAGGTCATCGAGAAGAATGTAGAGGACGAAATCTCCCTTGGGCAATGCAGATGGGACGAGGACGCTGTCCCACATCCAGGGGTCCTGGACCCAGTGAGGGCAGATGCTGGAGGGGCTCGGCTTCTGCTTCCATTTGGGGACAAATGGCTTAATAGCAATCTCACAAGAGCAGCACAGAGACGGGTGTCTCTAGACTCGTGGTCACAATGCCAAAGAATTCGATAAAGAGTTTCAGACTGAGCAACTTGAATGGAGATTTAAAAGCATGTTCCCTAGATAGTTTAGAAGAAATATTAATGTGTTGGAACTCCATTGTCAATATTGATGGCTTTGCTGTCAGCGATATGCTTGAGGGCCATGCGGAAAATAATATTCTCTGTCTTCTCTGTGCTTGATAGTTTGTACACCACATCCCTACATACTTAATCGTCTCCAAAATTACATGAATAGACTTGTTATACTCACAAAAAACCATGCAGCTGTAAGGATTGCGTGTTTTACTGAAAGTTCCCCAGGAATTTTGACTATTTGTTTTATAGGAGTTTAAGAATTTTGAGGTCACATACATGTGTGTATTTATACACCCATCTAATCGCATGTATTTATAGAAGAAATGTTTACTCATCCAGCACCAAAAAGGCATATTTAAGTTTGTTCTCCCCAGTGAAGCAGAATAATATAGGAAAGGCTTGGATTTGGGGCTTGGGGTCCTGACTTGCTTGTGGGTTATTTATGTGTTTCCGTGCATCTCATTTTCTCTAATAATCACCAGGACTGGTTTTGTGCTGCTCATAGACTTCCGTGCAGTAATGCAGGTGGAGGCCTGGGGGGAATGACCTTCAGGGTCAATGCATCTAGATGATCGTTCCCACTGTCATCATTAATGAATGACACCTTTGAGAAAAAATCAGTTGATGATCTCTGGCCTTCAGGAAGGAGAAAAATAACTAGTCCATGCTGAAATCACACCTGGAGCTCTAACTTCCTGAGCAGCAGTAAGACGGCTGGTTGGTCTCAGACTCGATGAGGTCTGATGTTTGGAACCCGTGAGCAGAGTCCTGGGACTCTCTGCTCATGCCTCTGAGAAGTGTGGTGTGACGGGACCCCATTCTGGAATAGCCGGTCCTCTGTCCTCTCACCTGGAGCAGATGACAGTCATGAAACCCCTGGAACAACTCTGGGCTGCCCTGGATGGTATCTTGGGTCTCATCTTGCTGATTAACAACTCCTACGGAGAGGGAGGTTTGATTATACAGAGAACCGACATAAATTCTTTGGAAGAAAGTTTAATAGAAAATCCTTCCTGCGATTTATTGGCAGCCATGAGGAGTTATGGGTGAAGTTTTAACCCACAGTGGAAATACAGCAGAGATATTACTGAGTGGCAGGCCGTGGGTGATTTTTCATCTTTGTGCTTCTCGTATTTTCTTCAATAAAAAGTAGAACATGGTGGCCGCGGTCAAATGAACCCATCAATCCATACATACAGAAAGACAGACAGACTCAAGGGAAAGACATGGCGATTTGTGAGGACTTTGGGGGTAGAAGGAACATGCCCTCACCAAATTCCTAGGGATTGCTCCTGATAGAGCAGTCCCCTGTCCCGTCTGCGTTCTGAGGCTCTTGTGCTCAAAAGTTAGATGTTCTTTTCCTGAAGCAGCTCTTTCTGCCCTTCCATACATCTCATCAGCACAATCTGCAGGGTTTGTATGCAGCTGGCCTTCCCTGTTTTCACTTTTGAATGGGTAGCTTATTTCTTTCCAGCAGTTTTTTCTTTTTTTTTCCTTTTTTTTTTTTTTGATTGACCCAAAATGGGTGCAGATGTGGAAAGCACAGGCTGAAAGTAGTTGAATATTATTTTCACCCTGAGGAAAGTCCTGACATAAGCAGTTTCAGAGTGTGTGAATTCTTGGCTTCACAGTGGCCTTCCCACCCGGTTCTGCTGCCAGCGATAACAGAAACCAGGGAGAGACCCTGGGGGGTAAAGCAAACCACAGGCTGACTCGGTTCCCGCAGTTGATGAGCTCATGTGTTCCTTGGGGTGTGATCTGGTGAAACGTAGAGGTATCAAATGAAGTTTTGGTTTTCAAAACTGGTACTAGGGGCTCAACCCTCCTGTGGCATTACCCCTGTGCTCTTCAGTGCTTTCCCGTAGATGCCAAATTCTGTTATTCGCTTACTTACATCAAAGATGGTATTTTTGTGCCAGTTCCAAACTTTGAGTTTTCTTTCGTTTCTTTCTTATATCCTTTTGTTAGCTGTGTGTTCTACTGAAGACCCATTAAGAAGCTAGGAATCAAAAATCTCCATAAGTATTAAATTACACGTATGTAATTTTTGAACAATGAGGTGATGTGATCTGTACCTATCTTCTGCACACAAAGCTGATCACAGAGCTCTTAAATAAGCTTTCGATACTTATGGAAAACATGTTATCAATGACAGTTAGCTTGTCTAATATCTAAAACTTCGTTGCAGAGGTTTTCTCTAAAGAGAAAGATTTTGGGTTCCAACAGGGGGACTTTTTTACTGTGGTGAAATTGATGATTTCTTTCTGGACAGAGGATGGTCAAGAAATAGATTGTGTTTGTAGGTTCTCTGTGTCTCTTATCACATACTACTGGCTTGGTGGACATGCATTCACTTAGCTAATAAAAATACTCTGAGTCTCCCACAACCCATGCATTTTGCTGGGGACCAGGGGATAGAGGCCAATTGGAGACGGTCCCTGCTGTCCTGTTGTCTGAAGACTTGTGTGGAATAAAAGTTAGAGATTGTAGCCAGAGTGCACTGCAGGAAAATTCTGAACCTAGATTTGGAGTTCAGGAAAGGAATACTGAGAGTAAGTTGGACAGAAAAAAAGCATAGTCTCATGTAAGCTTTTGTGTGTGTGGAGGAGAAAGGAGAGTTCTGTCTGCATTTCCATGTGAAGGAAGAGAAAGAGAGGGAGAGGGAGAGAGAGACCAGCTAATGGCTCGAGTTTACATCTGAACATTTGGAATGAATTAAAGTCACACTATAAGCTGGTGAAAACTTACTCCATGGTCGTCATTAGAACCTTGAGAGCTGACAACCAGTTCCAAAGTTTGCTTTCTTGGATGCTTAAAGAGAATTGAACAAATTTCCCCTTAGGGTAGGAGAAATTTAATAGACCACTAAAAGGGCCTGGTTTACCTCCCAAGATTAGATTACTCAGAATTAAAATAGGGCAATTAGGATGTAGATGCCATTTTTAAAAGCCAGAAAGTAATTCCACCAAGAGCAAAGTTTTCCAGCAATCAGGAGAGTTTATTCAGTGCACTAAAACTAATTTCTCAAAAACCTCA
The DNA here is from genome assembly GCA_004027875.1 of Aplodontia rufa. NCBI lineage: Eukaryota > Metazoa > Chordata > Mammalia > Rodentia > Aplodontiidae > Aplodontia > Aplodontia rufa. Next base: position 9,910 of record PVKS010022894.1, read on the forward strand.
CACCTATGTGCCAGGAAAGAGAAAAGGGGGAAGCCACCTTGGTTTGCTTTTGCAACCTTGGGCATGATCTTCAATGTATTGGAGTGTGCAGTTTGTTGGGTATGAGGATCAAATCCACGTTGTAAGAGGAAAACTAGATGCTTTTTAATAAATGCATCTAAGATTTCTTCTGCTACGTCAAAACAAGCTAGGGGACCCACATCCTGAGCTGAATTCCAGATCCTTACATGAGCCATCCAGGATTCTTTGGTCAACTGTCCCCGGTCTCCAGCTGGTCAGCTGTGCAATGCTTTTACACTCGCTTAGAGCCGGAGAGGCCTCTTGATGGAGCAGGTAGTGTGCCACATGCCCCTTATCCCTTTGCAGAAAGAAAGGGGACCCACTGCGGTTTCATAACACCCTGGTTTGGAAGGATTCTGAAGTTCTCTGAGGCTGCTAAGATGCTGAAATTTCAGCTCAAGGCGTGGGACAGGAATTTGTTTAAATAATTGAAAAGACACATTGCCTCTGAGCAAGGTGGACTCTCGGGGGATGGAGACCCTGATCTCAGTGGATGGGAGACCCAGATCTCTAAGCATGACCAGCCATGCCCCTCCCTTTACTTAGAAGAACAAAACCTCCAGCATATGCTTGTACCCAATCAGCTAGAACAAAAACAATCAATTTAAATGTCACCTGATCCAAAGACAGGATGCAGCCACAGATGATTTATGGCTAGATTGCTTAACCAAAACCAAGCATTCTGAACCCCAAATTTCAAGTGATTGACATGGGATTTGATTTAAGAAGCCTACCTGAAGAATTTACAGGCTTCTTCCCAGGATAAGGAGACAGAAAGCTCTACCCTGTGCATGCCAGTTGTCTTCTCTGGTGGGGAGGGCACCCCAACTCTGCCTTTGGGTGCATAGACCTTAGCTGTCCTTAGATGAATGCTTGCTGTGCCTTGCTTCTGACGCATCCTGGAATCCTCTTCAGTGGTGAAAGTCAGGAGTCCTCCTGGGCCAAGTTGAGGTCCCAGTCTCCTCTCTGAAGGGACCTCCTAGGACTCCTATGTGGTGACACTTTTAAGAGGATGATCCTTTAAAATTAAGATTTATGAATTCTCTCAAGAGATAGTTACCGAACATTTATTGCACCAAGCACTCTTCTGGGTACAGTAAGGTGACCGAGATCCTAGACATACCCAGTACTGAGTTAGAATTCCAAAAGCGTGAGACAAATCCACTGATACTTGCACATAAAAACGCATGTATGTAAAAAATGATAACAACAAAAAACCCCATTCATCTCTTCAAAGATGCCAGAAGCGATCAGAGCACTGCCTGTGCCCGCTCAGTGGCTCCGTGACCGTGGGCAGCCTTCTTTCCCCTGAGTTGCAGTTTTCCCATTGCTCATCTGCCTTCTCCGGAGGGTGGAAGAGATGGGGGAGCTGCTCTGTGAGCTTCCGACTTACACTGTTCACCTGTCAGATTTCGTCTTCACAGGGTTAGCCCAGCCAGTGGGGGCCCAGGACTTGCCCTCAGCGTCACTGTGAGCTCATACTCCTGCATCAGGTGTGACCTTGAAGGTGACTCCCCCCAGAAGCCTTCCTGACAGCTTCCTGGTAAGACGCCCCTTGGTGCCATGCACCACCTTGACGATAGCACGACCCACCTTGCTGTTCAACCTGTCCTCCACCTCCCTGCTGGAATCCACACTTCAAGAGGGCAGGGATAGCTTATTCTGCCTCTGTTTCAGCTTCAGAGTTCTGAGTCCACCATGAGTTGACAAAATGACTACATGGTGATTCCTGTGCTTATGGAAAGGAGGCTCAGAGCGTGAAGTCCCTTGTCTCTCTGCAGGGCTAGAAAGTGGGAGGACCAGCATCGGAGCCCAGCTTGGTCTGTTGCCTAATCCCTCTTGGTTCTGTGACACTGTTCTGGAACTCACAGCAAACGGGATAAGTCACCTGGAATTTGATCTTTGTAGATGCCTTCCATTTAGTTTATTTTTCATTTCTAGCTGCAGCTTTGTTTTTATCAAATAAAAATAAATGACAGCTGCTACGGGTGCTGTTGATTGGGATTTCTGTTGGAAAATGAGATCTCAGGCATCTGTTCTGCCCTGTTACATTTGACTGTGGACAAGGAAATCTATGTTTCCATAAAGTAGTGCATGCATTTCGTAAATGCAAATAATACAAAAGGACATTTCATTCTTAACATGGCAGCCTCATGTGAGGATCTCTGTGCACCTAGCTTTCGTCGCTGAATAGCATCTTTACAATTATCCCACGTTTGTGCCTGGAATGTATGTTGCGTTATTCAGCCATCACCTATCACTTCATTTGATTTGCAACACGTGAGTAGCAGGTTTAATAGTACGGAAACCACAGAGCAGGGTCCAACAGGATTACAATGCTTTACTCGGTGAGCTAAAGATAGTGATCTTAGGTTAAACAAAGGTGTGACTGAGAAAAATAGGATTTCCATGGAGGAGGAAAGTGCAGTTTGTTTCTGTATTTAAAGTAAGAGCACATTTGAAAGCTTTATTCCTTTTACTGTGACTCATTTGTAGCCAACTGTCACTTAGAATCAGAGTTTGAGAGCTGAAAGTGACTTTAGAAATCGCATAATTCAAGGAACTCCATATGTGTGTGTTTGTGCACTTGTATAAAGTTATCACGAGGCGTGATGTCTTATTTACTGGATGTCTCCTTCGGTGCTGGAATATCATGAGCATTTTACATGAACATCTTATTGCTTACGACGGTCTTTGGGTGGGTGCTTTTTCTGGGTGGGCAACAGGAATGCAAACGGATTCCAAACCCTGTGTTTTCAGTGTGGCACCGCATTCTGTCTGCAAGGTGCAAAGTCACTCCCCTCCAGAGCCCACCTACGCAGCCTCAGTCTTCAATCCAAGGTTCCTGAAGGCTTCCTCCAGACCTTCAGAGTTTCTCACATCATGTTTTAAGCATGCCAGGGTTAACAATCAGCTTCTACCCGTTGATAAAATTGTACCTATTTTGAAAATATTAAAATACTTCTGAACCATTTGGTAAATACCTCTGTGAGACCCAATCACTCCCTAAGAAGGGCTGCTTGACACCCACTGAATGGTGTCCTCAAAACTCACGTGTTGAAGGTCCAGCCCTGGAGGCCTTGAGATGTGACCAGATCTGGAGATAAAGTCTTTAAAGAGGGGAGCAAGTTGAAAGGAGGCCCATGGCATGGTACCTAGTCCAAGAGAGCTGGATTCCTTGTGAGAAGAAGAGACACCAGGGGCACGCCCGCCAGGGATACCAGGGTCACGTGTGGACGTGGGGGACAGGTGAGAAGGCAGCTGTGGAGCCAGAAGAGAGGCCCAGAAGAAGCGCACCTGTCAGCACCTCGTCTTCAACTTCCAGCTTCCAGAACTGTGAGACAATAAATTTCTGCCTCCGAAGCCACTGGCCTGCTGTATTTCGTTCTGGCAGCCACAGGAGACTGACACACTTCCTCCTAACCTGGAAGCCACAGTGAGCACCCCACCCCGAGGAAAGTTGCCCTCCTTGGTTTCTCGTATAACGAGATATTTCGTTTCTGATAATCTATGTGCAATGAATTTTCTTGTCTATATGTCCAACTAGGATCTATTTTAATATATATTTCTAGAAATAAAATTGTGAGTGGACTGATTTGCAAAATAAGTACATGCATTTTAACGTTCCTCGTGAAGTATCTTTTACAAATCCATCTCGGTGATGCTGCACTTGTGGAAGACACTATGCTATTTATTGGGCTCATTTGGTTCCTTCTTCTTCTTTTCCCTTTTTTTTTTAAGAGAGAAGGATAGTGAGGAGAGAGAGAGAGAGAGAATCTTTTTGATGTTAACAGATAACCTTGACTTTGAGGAAAATGTAGAAATTGTTTCAGACACGTTCAGGGAAGGGATGCAACATTTCCCCTCCTGCTGAGTGGAACCCGAGGGCTCAAGCACCCAGGCTGCTTTGACTGTGGCTTTGGGTCCCGCAAGCCCGCAGAGCACCGTAGCTTACTGCAGGGTCTTCAAACAGCGCCTTTTCTGGGTTTCTTCACCCAGAAAGCCACCCTTGCTGACAGTTGGCGCTGTGCTCCTTCCTGCAGGAATCCTGTGCCTTTGTGTGCGAGTTTCCCCATTCCTAAGAGAGACAGCGACCTGGTCAATGTGATGGCATTTTACCAGATGCCCGAGAAATTAGCAGAGTGTGCGCAGTAGGCTAGGCGCGTTCGTCAGTTCTGACTACTATTCAAATCAAATCACGAGGCTACTCCTCAGGAAAATATCAGAGACATTTAAAAATTGTCCAGACAGATATATAGTTCTTTCGGTTGCTAAATAAACTTAAAAATAAAATAGCTTTTGTCAAAGGTTAGCTCTTCTTAAATATAAATTTAGAAAGGCCAGAGGTAAAAATTCTCCAACTTGAGGAGAATCAGAAACACCCAGAGGGTGTCCAAAAACACAGCTAGGAACCCCACCCCTAATCTTAGGCTCAGCCAGTCTGGAGCGGGCCAGTGGTTCTGTCCCTGAGGAGCTTTCAGGTGGCACTGATGGGTGGCTCTGCTCCAGAGTGAACTCTGAGGATTGCTGCTCGACAAAAATATGAGGCACAAATCAATTGCATAGGGAGATTAAGGTCCAGGGATCCTGGGCGAGGCTCAAGACTGCATTTTGATAAGTGATAGCTACGGTCAGACTATTGCTTTTCTTTCTTTTTTCAATACCACAGAGATTGAACCCAGGGGTGCTTAACCACTGGACCACATCCCCAGCCCTTTTATATTTCTTAATTTTGAGACAGGGTCCGGCTAAGTTGCTTAGGGACTCGCTAAGTTGCTGAGGCTGGCTTTGAACTTGCGGTCCTCCTGCCCCAGCCTCCTGAGTCGCTGTGATCACAGGTGGGTGCCACTGCACCTGGTTCAAGTCCTCGCTTTGGATGAGTAGTGCTGCTGCTGCTGGTCTGTGGGCCACACCTGGAGTGTCAAGGGCGTATCAGTGTCAGGCACATGTAGTCGACGGGCAACGCAGGGGTTGCCTGATGAAAAGATAAAGCAGGGAAGTCCTAGGTTCCATCCTCAGCACTGCAAAAAGCATCAATAAAAAATAAAACAAAAAAGTAATAGAGAGAACCAAAGAAATGCCCTCCCTACTCACTGTCAAGCATGAATGCTCTGAGTCTGATTACCAGGGCTTCTAACGTAAACTGGCTCATGGTTTTCCCAGACAGGAGACTGAACCAGTGTGACCCATACTTTCTACTTCCTAATTTTGCTGAGGCTTAGTCTGACGCTCAGTCACAGAGCATCTTTGTTCCTTGAGACCACATACACACTGATACTGAGGCTTAGGGTAGGTCAAGTGATTTGCCTAAAACAGGAATCCTGTGGCCAATCTGAGCTTTGTCCCCCTCCCCAAGGAGCTACCTTGAGGACCTGGTGATGGTGACAGTGTTGGAGGAATAGGTGTGGCCCCATTGGAGGTGCTGAGTGGGCCCTCAAACCTCACCTCACCTGTCTGATGCTTGGGTTAAGGCAATGAAGAAAATCTCTCCGCTTCTTGCGGCAAAGTCCTGAGGGACCCACGATTCCAGGCTGTCAGTTCAGATCCTCTGACCTTGGATACACCACTTCACATGGGTGCAGTGGTGGTGGTGGATGTGGTGGGGGTCATTAGGTTCCAAGGAGCTGAATGAAGATGATGCAGGGGTTTTGGGATGAGGTCAGATTCTCTGCTCCTATTGGCAAATGCAGTTTGGGCTGACTGTAGCCAAAATAGCCCATTTTCATTGTTTGCAGCTATTCCCAGTTAAAACTGGGAATTTGGGCTGGCTGCGGATCTCCGCAGCCAGAATAGCGCCAGCAGCTCCCCAGCTAACTCTGGGTTTCTCCCGGTACGGTCGAGCAGTGCCTTGCAGCTCTTGGTGTGCAAGCACCCTGGGAACTTGGTGCCTATCTTTTCCTGGGTTCTTGTCTCACGAATTTGAAGAATAAAATCTACAGACAAACACGGAAGGGAAGAGCAAAAGGAGTCGGATTTATCTAAGGGAGGAGAGCAGAGTCTCCGCGAGGCGGAGGGGTGCCTGGAAGCAGGACACCATCTTATGTGTGTTAGGTGGGGTTTATATTGGTTTGGGTGTGGGCCTTGATGAAGATTCCTGTAAAGCAGGCCCTGAGCAAAGCACCAACACCATTGGTCAGACTCTATGTAAAACAGGCATTGAGACTAAGCCCAAAACCATTGGGTAAAATCTATGCAAACAGGTAGCAAACCTTCCCTAGTTCCCCTCTGGGTCCACTCCCCTTCCAGTTTTCCTGCCTCTGGGACAGAGGAGTTGCTCCCACAGGTGAGCCTCATGGACTTTTGCATTTGAAGGCCCTGAGCGTGCCCTTTAATCTCTCTCTGGGGTTAGCTTCTAGGTGTGGTTCAATGGGGCCCATTGTCCCCAGTCCCCAGCCATTTCACTATCTCTCCCACTCTCTATCAATGGGACCTGTAGAATCCCCTGAGTTATCCCAGACCGTTTTCCCTCTGACTCAGCACTAATCAAATGCACAATAGACAGGTCCAGAACCAGCTCTCAGAGGGCACAGGCTGGATGTCAGAACACTCACAGTCAAGGTACGGGATCTCATGTGGACTGTGACACCTAGAAACTGAAGGAGAAATTTGGAGTCCAGGAGAGCTGGAGAAGTTGAGCAGCTGTGGGACATTTCACCCGATGATGAAGCATCTGCGAACTACTTTGTCCCCCTATGTTGCAGCTGTTCGCCTAGATCTCCTGAGCTGGTGTGGACCAGGCATTCTATATATTCCACCCAGGCCTCTTTCTTCAACTGTGTGTCATGATGGGTTGGGTTTGGAAAATCTGTACACACAACAGAGTTCATCTTCTCAGTGGCAACATCTCTGTCCCCTGTCCCTGGAGAGTCTCTCTCGGTCACAAGGCGGGGCCACAGTGCATCTGTCTGCCTGGCTTCCCTGGCCTTGGAGCTAAGTTGATAAATGCTTGGCAGCCTCTCTGGGCTCCACACCGTACACAAACTGCAACTTCTGTGGCCTTGGAAGGAAGGTTAGCTTGTAATTTTGCAAAGAGTGAAATAGACTTTGTTGTAAGGAGATGCAGTTTTATTACTTTTAAGAACCATGCATTAGTCACTTATCTCTCTCAATGTAAAACAGATCTGCAGGAAGAACTTTCGAGGAGAACAGAGTCCCAGGTGAGAAGGTGCTGAGTCCAGCAGCTCAGGTGGTTGGAGAATGGCAATGAGGGGAGGTAAGGACTGGGGCAAAGCAGGAACTGCTTGGGGGGAAGGGCAGGTGTGTCTACCTGCAGAGGTAAGCAGTGTGGCGCATCAACCTGGGGAGGCTTTTGCAGTTTTTGAGAGCGGAAGGCTGCCCTCTTTCGCCCAGGGAGCTTCCAGGACTTTTTTTTTTTTGGTACTTGGGATTGAAGACAGGGGCACTTACTTACTGAACCACATCCCCGGCTCTTTTTAGAGACAGGGCCTTGCTACATTGCTTAGGGTCTTGCTAAATTGCTGAGGCTGGCCTTGAGCTTGTGATCCTCCAGCCTCAGCCTCCTGAGCTACTGTGATTACAGGTGTGCACCACTAAGCTGAGCCTGGCTGCTTCTAAGACTCTTGCCTAAGAAGACTGTAGGAAATGAACGGACCTGGAGTGGAGAAGGAGGGCAGAAGACTCCTTATAATTTATGCATTCTTGTAGATGAAAATGTCCAAAAAGAATTTCCATACCTACAATACCTAGCAAAATTTGCAACTTCCTGATAATTCTACACAATTAGATATTCTTTGGCAGTACTTCTGAGTGATCACAAATTCCAGTGTAGTCAAGTCTGCATTAGCGAGATTATTATACCGTCATGGTCTTTTGTCAAGGAAATTGAGATTTATGCCTCAAAGCTTTTGCCTTATCGTGCCCATCTTTTCTATATGACTTTGAAGAAATATTGATGTATGTATGCTGTACATATTTTTTCTTCTTAATGGAGATATTTAGGGACAAGGCATGATCATGAGCTTAGTCCTCTTGGCTCTTCCTTCCTAATAAGAACAGGGGGGTACTCTAGAAGTGTTATCCACCATGTCTGGAAATAATTTAATAATATTAACATTTGAAAGTGAAATGGAAAGAATACACAATGGGCTTAAAAACCAAAAGTAATAGGAAGTGTGTTCAACCATGGGTTGCCCATGGATCCTGCTGGGGTTTCTTTGTTTTGTGTTTTGGTACCAGGGACTGAAGCCACATCCCCAACCAATTTCTTATTTTTTCTTTTGAGACAGGGGATTGCTAAATTGCTTAGGATTTTGCTAAATTGCTGAGGCCAGCCTCGATCTTGTGATCCTCCTGCCTCAGCCTCCTGAACCCCTGGGATGATAAGCATGTGCCACTGTGTCCGTTGATCTTGCTGTTCTTTTAGATCCTCAGTACATCTGGGGATTTATGGGGAACTCACTTGTTTCACCCTAATCCCTCTACAATATTCCAACTCTTTCATATTCTGAGAATGTCATGGTTCTAGATCTCACAGTCCTGCTTCAGTTGGTCTTCACCTTTGTAAGTAAAGCAGTGTTGTCTGCTGCTAGCCTTGAGCATCAGGTGAGCGCACTATGAAATCTGTTTTTATAATTACTTAAAAATGCATTTATACACGCTTCTAGGCATCCCTCGGCACTTCTCCCAAAATGTTATTTTAAACTAAGAGGATTTCAAAGCTTGGCATTTTCAAGAATCGTGGTATTGTTTATGTCCCTTATAAAATAAATTGCATCCTACGCATGAGCAGAGGGTAAGAAGCAGGCAATATTTCCCCTCATGTTTTATCTTTTAATAGAAAGATTAGAATAATAGCACACTAAATTGAACTCAGATAGCATTTTAACCAATATTTTAGGAGACGTGTTTCCTGTTCCACCTTTTTGTGCCCATGTGAATTACTGTAAGATTCGGAACTCACCGTGCGGCTGAGTTTCCCCTCTTGCCGGATGGAGCATTTTCCCATTAGCCAGCTCAGTGGCCGCGATTGCTCAAAGCAGTCTGTTCGGCCGCACCTGAATGAACGTGGTGTTGGTTGCGTATTGTATCACTTTTTAAAATTCAAGACGTGCTGTACCCTTTTCAGTTATGGGACCAGCATTAAAGTGAAGAGGACTGAATGAGGGTCAGGAGAAATGCTGAGAGGCTCTCTTCCATTTATCTTCCTCCTCCGGGCTGAAAATTTCTGCTTTAGAAAGGCTTTGTGTCTGGAAGGGAGAAGAGAGAGCAAATGCCTGTTGAAGAGGTGGAAGGCAAACAGTGGCTCACCTGAGTCTTCCGGGGACCTGTGGGTAATCAGATGCAGCAAGAACTGAGCGTGGGGGAACAGTGCCAAGGGTTTGTGAAACAGCGGAGGAGGGCATACATAGCCTGGTTTTCCTGTCCCTGTTTTCTTATGCAGAGTGTCTGTGAAGGGCTGGGAGCTTTACATGGAAACAGGATTATTTAGGGGCTGGCTAGCTCAAAGGTCAGAGCCTGAGACGCTTGTTTAAGTAACTGAGGAGCGATGGGCCTCCATCCGCAGGGCTGACTCCGCTCTTCCTGATCCTCCCACTGCACCTCACACAATTCCTCCATTTCTCAGAGAGCCCTTTCGCACCCATGGCTCAGCCTCTTGATGAACACCTTCCTACTTTCAGGTCCCAGCTCGAAGTTCCCCATGCAACTCAGTGGTTACGGAGCTTGCCCGACATGCGTGAGGACACGGGTTCGAACCTCGGCACCACTTATACAACAAAGTGTTGGAGCAACGAAAGCCACCTGGATAACTAAATAAAATTGACTCTATCTTAAAAATATGTTCCCCATTTCCAGAGTTTGCCTCTGACTTTGAGTCCCTTCATCCCTCCCGTGTAGTCAAGTGCGTCTGGTCTTCCGGAATGCCGCGTGCGTCTCTCTCTATTTCGGTGATTTGTTTGGTTTTCTCCCTTGCCACCGTGGGAGCCCTTCCATGGCGAGGACCGAGGCCCCTTCGCCCTCCCTAAGGGATCTGGCCCTTGGTCGACGCACACGGAACCTTGCCTTGGGGTGCTGCTCTTGAAGCCCCCCGACGTGCCTGCCTCCTGTATGAAGTTAGCCATACTGGGTCACTTTCTGTCTAGAAGCCTGTGCCTTTTGTCTGTTTCCTACCCCTCACAATTTTGTCTCTGTGTTCCTTCACACTCTCAATAAAATTTAAATCATATGTGCAGAGACTCCCAATAATTCCTCACTGTCCTCCAGCCCTGATGCCCACCACCCTAGGTCCCTGCCCTGTCTCACTCGGAACAGGTGACAGATGGCTGTCCACTGTTTGATAAGAAGCCACTGTCTGCTTGAAATCCCAAAGCCCCACAGACCAGACTCCACGTTGCTCCTTCCGAGAGCTTCCTCCTTGAACCCGTGCTGCGACGTGTCCCAGCTATCATGCCACCAAGTCAGTCCCCGTTCCATGTCCTCTGTCACTGTGGTGACCCTTTCCCTCAGCATGGGAATATGCCCCAACCCCTTTAAATGCCCCCAAGTGCTCCTCTACTTCTGTTTTTTCTTGTCTCTGCAATAAAATAATTGCTACTTGTGATCTTCCCTTGCAATTCTGACCTTTTTTCCACGGGCTCCTGGCTGCTGGGTCACCAACCGTCATCGCTAAAGGCGACTTCACTTCTGTCTTTAATCTTCCTTCTACCCTGTTGCCTGGACTCTGTTGAGCAGAGCCCACTTTGTGGGACTTTGCCCTCTCAAGCCTTCCTGACTTTTCATTCTCAAGTCTGCAGCGGACTGAGCCCACCACACTGGGCGGGGTCAGGAGCAAGGCACCCAGGGCTGCCCCTGGGGGAGGTCTTGCAGGGTGAGGACTCCGGCCACACCTCAGCCTCCTCCTCTCCCTCCTCCCTCCTCTCCTGCTCTCTGCTCCTCTCTCAGTCCCTCTTGCACGGGTGCTTTGCAAGACCTCTCTATTTCTTTTTCAGCCAAAATTCTCAGAGAGGATGAAAACGGGTGATGTTTACCTTCCTTTGTTCTCTATGTATTTCCCTGCGGGAACCATGTGGAAAGGTCTGCAGCCAAACTGGGTTACAATTAGCTATGCATCTCTGGTCAGTATAATCCTTTAAATGCAGTTTTAACTTTAATAGGCACGTCAGAGCTGCACGTTTTGTGGGTGCAATGTGGGCTTCAATGCGTGCTTGCAGTGTGCAAGGCTCAGGACAGGGCCATTGGCATTCACCACCCCAGCATTTATCCCTTCTCTGTGTTGGGAGTATCCGAAACCCTCTCTACTAGCTATCTTGAAATCTGCATTAACTGCTGACAGCCATAGTTATTCTACGGTGCTGCAGAACACGAGAAGCCATTCCTCCTGTCCAGATGCCCCTGGTACTTGCTAACCATCCTCTCTCCACTGCCCCTCCTCAGCCTCTGGTCACCCCTCTTCTGCTCTCTGCTTCTATGCAATCAACCCTTTCGCTTCCACATGCTGGGAACATGTGGTATCTGTCTTTCTGTGTCTGACTTATTTCATTTAACATAATGTCCTTCAGTTTCTTCCACAGTCCTGCAAATGCCAGAATAACAGAATCCCCAGGCCACCTAAGCCTGGTTTCTGAGCTTGTGAAGTTGTGGCTTGGAATTGAAATAACATAGTAGATGCTCAACAAAGACCTCCTCAGCCCTCTCCCCTTCTTAAAGCCAGATCCCACGTAACAGACCAAGGGTTGCCGACACAGATGAAAGCAATTGATTTCCATTTCAAATATGTGTTAGCTGATTTTCATTTCTTTTTCTTCCTTTCTTTGTGGCCCTTGTCAGTACTGATTTTGTCTTTTTCTCTTCTCAGTAAAACAACAAATGAAATATTTTCTCGTTTGTTTTATACTTGTCAAGTTCTCATTACTGGTAATATCTATTGTTCATGAGATCACCAATTCAAACACACAATGCCACAGTTTTAGAAACACACAGTTGGGTGGTCACTTAGCTGGCGAATTCACTGACACTGAGTAGATGGCATTCAGCGTGGCTTCTAAACGTGCCTGACATGTGTGTTTTGGTCACTTTGTAAATGGTCTGCTTGGAAGTCCTAGCTTCATGACTTGCGCAAGCTTCCTCGGTTAGACATCAGCATGCCATGTGTATGCCTGATCCTGATATGAAAAGAACAAAGGTGAAAATAAGAAACTGTAGCTTAAAATACTGTCTGTGCACAGAATAAGCCCAGGAAATAAAAAGAATCCACAGCAAAGCCCCCATTCAGTTTTCACTCCGCACCCTGGGCTAAAGTGTTGCGGGTGCTGTCCTTTCTGTCCTGTTTCTTGTACCTTGGCCTAATCTTGGTGCCTTTGCCATTGCTATTATCTACAGCAGGTTATTTGAAATTGGGCTTTCTTAGGTCTTTCAACATTTGCTTGACTTCATATCTGTACCCTATTTTCTCATAGGTTCACATTGCTCAAAGTTACTGCGTGAATGTTTAAAAATTTGGGAAATAATTTGAGGGAGTTGGTCCAGCTCCTGAGATGACCAGGGAAAACAGAATGAGAAGAAATTCCTCAGCTTTGAGTAAAATGATGTGATTGAAAATATCTAAAATGAATAATTTATAGCAACCGAAATTAAGTTTACATTTCTGACCTGTTGAATCTAGAAAGAAATGACATTCTCATGAAAGGGGCTGTTTGAAGAGTTTAGACAACTACTTTTTTGAGTAGATATTTAGGTAAAAGGAAGTTAATTAGTATGTTATATAGAAAATTACTTTCCCTGCAATACAGAGTATAATGAAAGGAAAGAATTCTCTAGAAAAATAGACTCAAGGGGAAGCAGCTGGAACTCTTACAGGTTATAAATGAAGCATCTTGAAGTCAGCCTTAATATAGTGTGCTAAATGTTTCCAGAATCTTGCCAACAAGTCTCTACATCTTTGAACTTAAACACACCAAGTTTATTAAGGAAACTCCAACTAGACCCCAGCGGGTGCTGCATTTCCGGACTTGGGATCCAGTGAATTGAACCTCAGCCTTCGCTTCCTACGCAGAGCAGCATCGGGGCTCCAGTGTGGGCAAGATTCCCTTCTGGATGCAGGTCAGCTTACGAAACGCCCTGGGATGAGGCCCCAGGGTGCTGTGAGTGGAGAATCAGGAGAATCACAGCAAATGCTTTTTCCACCTGCCAGGGAAATTTCAAGTTTTTATAATGTGGCCATTCGGGCATTTTATAACTGTTTTGCTTTAATAACGTATCTTGTAGAGTGGGAAAAACAGTTCACAGCATGCTTAGAAAAGGTGTCTTGTGCATCGAACTCTGCTGAGAACTTGTGTTGGTAATTACAGCCCTTTCAATCCCTGAGAAATGCAGGAGCAATGAGTCATTCAGATGTGTATTTTGATGTTGCTTAATTAAGGAGCATGCTGTTTACAAAATCATCCTGAAAGCAGAGAAGTATTATGGTTGAGGGCTTCTGCTTGGCTCAAGCACGGATTGGTATCTTACTATCAGATTGGAAGCATGAGAAAGTCTCTTCCATAATTTTGAAGTTATTATCTTTAATGCACATGCAAAATTTTCTTTATTGTTGTATATGTGAACTGATTTTTATATTTAAATGTTTGATTTTAAGATATTCTTGTCCTTGAAATCAGGAGATCAGGTTGATAAAAAAAGAAATAGCCCTTGACAGCTTGTGGTTTTTAGTAGTATTTTTAGTATTAGGAATTTCAACCACTTTGTTGGTTTTAGCAGCCTATATATGACACTATTTAGTGAATGGGCTATGGATGTTTTCTTAGTTCCAAAGAAAAAAGTCAACCTTTTCTAGTAAGAAACCACAGAATATTATCAATGCCTTAAGAACAATAACCTTGTTCCAAAATCATTTTGAGAATACACAGTACACACAAATACACGTAATGTGCCGCATTATAAAATATATATAAAATAATATTGAAGAATAAAAGAATGAAATAGCATTTTCTCATACAGAGTATGAAATCACCACAGGTTGAAAAATAAAGAAAATTTTAATGTAGTCATTTCTTTTATGTTGTGTGTGTGTGAGGGAGTGATTCAAGGACCTGGAGTGTCTCTAAGCTGGGGCCTCACACAGCAGGATTTCTGTGGCCCCTTTACCAGGCTGAACTGATGGGGGAGAGACAGCCCCTCACCCCCACTCAGGGTGTCCTCCATAGCAGCTCAAACCAGAATCTCCCGTGCTTCTTTAAAAATCCTAGTGCCTGGGCTCTAGCCTAGTGACTTGGTTCACTGTGCCTGGTGGGAGGAGGGCTGGGCTTTGGTACTTCTAGAACCCTCCCAGGAAGAGAGACTGTGCAGTTGGGCTGAGAATCACTGTTCGGAGCCATTTGGGATCAAGTGGAAGAGCCACAGGAAGTGGTGTGTGTCCAGCCACAGTGGCCAGGAGGACAGAAGAATCAGGCACTTGTCTGGTTGGAGATGACCCCAGGGCTTTGGGGAGGTATCTGCTGGAATCAGGAGAAGCTGCAGTCCTGCCCTCTGGGATGGGTGGCACAGCTGAAGCGGAGGTGCTGATGGGAACCAGGTGGGAACCAGGTCTACCTGTTGCAACTTAAGTGATTGTCATACCTTTGCATTAAACCTTTCACAGCCTGAGCTGCACAGGGAACCGGGGGGTGACATCATTAACATTATAGCAACAACCACCTTCAGCAGCTTCACAGATCACAGAGCTCCTTGGTGTGTATTATGTTCCTCGATTCCTGCTTCACCCCTGGGAGTGATGTCTTGCAAAGGGAGATAACCAAGGTCAGAAATGTTAAATATTTGCCTGAGGTCATCCAACATCAAAGGGCTGAGCCAGATGCTGCGCACATCTGTCAGCCCCAACGCTGTCCCTTTCACCACACCTGGGGCTGAGCTGGTAGCTGTGTTTGTGAGGCCTAGGAAAGGAGGTCTAAGACTCGCTTGGTTATGGCTTGCCTAGAAATGGGGCTGCCCCTTTCTTCTGTCCTTCACCACCTGAGCTGATACTCAGCCACATGCTCAGCTACCTCCTGATCACCCAGGAAGCTCCCACTGCCCCCAGTCCCCATTCACTCTCCACAACTCCCTACCTCATCCTTCCCCAGATGCTCCTGGACAGACCAGTGATCCAACACCTAAGCAGCACTTGCCTGGCCCAGCAAGGGCACTCCTGGCCCTGGCACAGTGCTGACAGCAGTGAGGCTGGCCTATTAAGTAGGAGATTAAGCATTAGAAATGCCACTCTTCCCTGTAGCCATTCATTTTCAAACACAGTATTTTACAAATTAATTTCGTTGATAATAGGTCATGGAGAATGGGTCAGAAAAATGGACCCATCGTTCACCCATCTCTCACCATCCACCATCCACCATCTACCATCTACCAACCACCATCCATCATCCACTATCCACCAACCACCATCCACCATCCACCAACCATCATCCACCATCCACCATCCACCATCCACCATCCACCATCCATCATCTATCACCCATCACCCACCAGCCACCATCTATCACCCATCATCCACCAGCCACCATCTATCACCCATCATCCACCAGCCACCAATCCACTCCTTCTGTGACCAGGTGTCTGGAGTCTCCCTTCCACATGTTCCTTCTGTGTCTCCTCCACTCTAGCCATCGCTGCCTCAATTTGGACTTTAACCATCTGTCTCTTAGGTCCTTGCTATGTGGTCCCCACCCGTTGTTACCTACGCCCCTCCCCTTTGTTCTTATGCTGCCTCAGACTTTCAGCTCAAAGGTTTTAATCCGAAAGCACTCCTACCCTTTTGGAGTCTGTCAGAAGTGGCCCTTTAATGAAAGGAGTTTGCTTGAACTTCTGAGCTGGAACGCAAGATGCACTGACCCTGACTTTGGCTTTCTCCTCAGCTCCATAGCTCACCAAAGACTGCTCCTCTCGCATCAGAGTGGATCCTGGAGTCCTCCAAGGGCACCACACACACACTGTCTCCACAAGACTCGGTTCCCCTCCTTCAGGACCCAGGCCAGCTTTACTTCTTGACAAACTCCAGCATGTTCTGAAGACTAAACGCTAGGCTGCCTTTCCCCACTGACCAACGTTCTGACTCCTGGTGGCCACACCCAGTGGTTAGCCCCCCCTTTCCTGTGTGCACCCATCACACTCCATGCCCATTTCTGCCACAGTGTCTGTCTCTGAAGCTTCATTGTGTCTACTCTTTTGGGGTGACCCTCTATTCCTTTCAACCATGTGTCCTCTTTGGGGGTTTGGATTGTGGCTTACCAGTCTTGTCAAGAGCACCCAAACATGGTGTAGCAAATGAGGCCATCAGCAAGTGCTCACCAACAAATGCCTCAGTTCATCAACTCCTCCCTGATTAAGGGGATGCCCTCCAGCGGAGCCCAGAGCTTCTGAACAAGCACGCAATCAGGCAAAAAGTCTGACAGAGCCTTTGAGTTTCTCTATGAAGTAATAGATAATGACATATTTACAAATGTGTGTGGACAGACACTGCTAAGTGTTTTTAAAAGCAGCAGGATTCCTCTATCCAGACACCTGTGCCAAATGGCAAACTATAAACAGGTCTCAGCACATTTAATGAACAGCTTGGAGCTGGGTCTGCTCTGCCAACATGGAGACATCGCTGTCAATCAGGAAAGGAAGAGTGGAGCAAGCGCCAGCAAGTTTCTCCTGCTGGAGGGATCCTAAGCATCACTCAGGTGCTTCGATAGTTAGAAATGCATGATGCTAGCTGTTATTTTAGTTATAAACTTGTTCCATAACTTGCCTAAACTTTTCTTAAAGAGCTGATTAAATGTAAGGACAGCTGTAAAATAGAATTTGAGAACAGACTCCACACATCAAGACCC
This sequence comes from Aplodontia rufa, assembly GCA_004027875.1. NCBI lineage: Eukaryota > Metazoa > Chordata > Mammalia > Rodentia > Aplodontiidae > Aplodontia > Aplodontia rufa. The sequence goes on from PVKS010022894.1 coordinate 26,790, forward strand.
TAAAAAGCTACAGAGGAAGAAGAAGAGAGGAGAAATTTTCTTGCTGTGAAGCAAGGAAATTCTCATTTGGGCTATTAAGAAGAAATTAAATATCATAAAAACCTCAATTAAAAAATGGTTGGCAAAACATGGAATTCAGAAGCATTTTATGGCTTTATTTTATTTTAATTTATTTGTTTTTTATTTATCTTGGTACCAGAGTTTGACCCAGAGGTGCTTAATCACTGAGCCACATCCTCAGCCCCTTTTTTAGTTTTTATTTTGAGACAGGGTTTTGATAAGTTGCTTAGGTCCTCGCTAAGTTGCTGAGCCTGGCTTCAAACTTGTGATCCTCCTGCCTCAGCCTCCCACGTTGCTGGGATTACAGGTGTGCACCACCACAACCAGCGATTTTTGAATATTCTTAATGGCTAAGTTGTGAACTCACATTTCAAAAATCTCTTCCTTGTTTATCTAGCCTTATAACCTTCAGAGAAGCAGACTGTCCCAGAGCAGAAACTCTTGTAAGGGAATGAATGTCTGTGGAATCCTTTCCCTAGTGGGCTCCAGGGCTAAGGACAGGCTCCAGACAGCTTTTGAAGATGATGGAATAGCATCCCTGAACAAGATGTGCTCATTTCCTACTGAAAAGATCCCACAGTTTCCCTCATCATCAGAGTGTAAAACAGAAAACACTTATCATGTGATGAATAAGCCCATGTATAACAGAATATGTGTGCTAGCAATGCGCAAAAACAAGCACACCTAATGTTTAATGGTAACATATGGTTTTTAAAGTCTTGTCAGAAGAAAAACAAATTAGCATTGAAAAAGAATGAAGAAAAAGATTTGTATTTACTTTTTCAATAAAAGACATAATCATGCGGAGCAGCCTCACCCACCTGTGTGCAAGCCTGAGACTCCAGTCCCAGACCGGCACAGGGCTAGGACATCCCATGGATGGACCCTGCCAGGAGATGCCCTGCCCACACTGCACAGATGCAGGACTCTGGTATAGATCTAGCAGGCAGGCACTCAGGACACCCCGAGGATCCCTCCTTGAGCCACCCAGCTGCAGTGCATACCCCCCATGTCCAGATATATTAGGCCCATCCCCATCACCAAGGATCTCAGGTCTCATTATTGTATGTAGGCAGGGCCCTTCTGGCCCATCCGTATACCTTCAAGACCCCAGGACAGAGCAACTTACCCATGTCACTGTGCTTTAACGATCCAGCAGGCTGCCCTGCACCCTCAATAGGTCACAGATCTGTGCCCTGGACCCTAGATCCAAAAGGTTCAGCAAAATGAAGCTGCAGGCAGAGGCAGCTTCCTGGGAGAAGGTGGTCATCAGAGGAGTGGAGTGCTACCCTATCCTTTGACCTGCATGGAGAATCACCTGAAGACCTGGCTTGCTTCAGCACAGGGAACCTCAATTCAAAGGTCCAGAAGAAGCTTTTCATAAATGAGGAATCAATCTAGAAAAGGTTCACCTCAAACCCACAACTCCCCAACTAAAGATCCCATGGACAGGAAAAACTATTATCAAAGAAATAGATGTACTGAAAAAGGAAGTAATGGAGCAAAATCTTCAGTCAATTTCATCAGAGGAATGATGGAAGAATTTAATAATGGACTAACTTCTATAGAAAATAGAACCTCAGCTCTTGAAGAAAGAACATCTGACAACGAGGACAGGCTGAGTAAGCTTGAATGCATGGGATGACAAAGAAAAAAGAAAACTCACAGAGCGTGAGCAGAATTTCTAAATGTCTGGGATGAAATGAGAACAAACAATCTAAAAGTAATTCTTATATAGGAAGAAATTGAAACACAAATGAATGGCATAAAGAACATTACCAAAAAATAGTTAAAGAAAATATTTCCATATTAAAAAGAATCAGATATGCTCATTCAGGAAGCATATAGGACACCAAATAGGCCTAATCAAAAGGGAAGCAAATTGAAACATTATATTAAAAATGTATGATGGGGAAATCAAGGAAAGAATATTAAAAGCTGCAAGAAAGAAGGACTAAATTTGCATTCAAACAAAGCAATAAGGATCACCTTTGACTTTTTCAATTAAGACCCTAGAAGAATGAAGATACTAGAAGGAGATATTTCAGTCTCCGAAAGACCACAACCTGCAGCTGAGAATAGTATATGCAGCAAAACTCAGTTTCAAATTCAAAGGGGAAATAAGAATATTTCCCACTAAGATAAAACTTACAGAATTCGTGAACAGAAAATTGGCACTACAAAGAACCTTCAAAAATAAACTCACCATAGAACAAGCAACCACACTTCAAAACCCACAGAGGAAATTCAATAAAACTACAAGCTATCAAAAATACTACCAAGATAGCACAGAGCTCACAAATAAAAAGCCATGACAATGAACCACAACCACATGACTATCCTAACACGGAGTGTGAGTGGTCTCAATGCACCAATCAAAAGACACATATTAACACATTTAATAAAAAATATAATCCAACAACATGTCGTTTACAGCAAACCCATTTTACAGTCACATACATCCACAGATAGAGGGTGAAAGGATGGGAAAAAATCTACCAGGCTTACGACCCAAGAAAGCAAGCTGATGTTGCAAAACTTATATCAAACAAAGTAGATTTCAACCAAAATTTAACCAGATGAGATAAAGAAGGCCACAACATCATAGTAAAGGGAACAATACATCATGAAGATATAACCATAGTAAATATCTATGCTCCAAACACCAATTCTCCCAAGTGTGTGGAAAAAATAGTCCATGACATAAAACCACTTATGGACCCAAACACAATAATACTGGGAGATTTTAACACTCCTCTATCACCAATAGACAGATCACCAAAAGGAAAAAGTACCAATAAAGAGATCTCCAGCCTAAACAACTCCATAAATCAAATGGACTTAACAGACATCTATAGAATATCCTACCGCAAATTGGCTGAGTTAATCTTCTCAGCAACACTTGGATCCTTCTCAAAAATAGATCATATTCTAATTCAAAAAGGAAATCTCAGAAAAAAGAAAGATGTAGATATTATTCTATGTATCCTATCAGACCATAGCACCATGACCCTAGCAATTAACAATAAAAATTATAATAAAACACATATATGCTTGGAGATTGAATAATACCCTATTAAATGAAGAATGGATCCAAGAAGACATGAAAACAGAAATCAAGAAATTCCTGGAAGTGAATAAGAGTGAAGACACAACATATCAGAACCTCTGGGACAGCATGGAAACATTCTTAAGGGGAGAATGTATAGCACTGACAGCCTACACTAAAATCAGGAGAGATTCCAAATAAACAAGCTTATGCTCCATCTCAAATGGGAGAACAAAAGGAAGAACAATCTAATCCAAAAGTCCACAGAAGGTGGGAAATATTCAAGATCAGAGCTGAAATCAATGAAATTGAGAACAACAACAGCAACAATAAAAACAATAAAAAGGATTGACAAAACAGAGAGCTGGTTCTTAAAAAAAAATTAAATGAAATTGACAGACCCCTAGCCAATCTCAGTAAAAGAAAGAGGGAAACGAAGCAAATCAACAAAATCACCGATGAAAAGAGAGCAATCACCACTGACCCCACAGAAATCCAAGGGATTATAAGAACATAGTTTGAAAAACTATACGCCTCTAAATCAGATAATCTGGAAGACATGGACAAATTTCTAGACATGAACAACACTCTCAGATGGACACAGGATGATACTGAAAGCCTAAACAGCCCAATAACAGGTACTGAAATCCAGATAGAAATTGAAGCCTTCCAGAGAAGAATAGTCCAGGACCTGATAGATTCCCCTCTGAGTTTTACCACACCAACGAGGAGGAGCAAATACCTCTCCTTATTAAGTTATATCAAGAATTGGAAAGGCAGGGGACTCTCTCAAACTTTTTTTATGAGGCAACCATAAACCTGTACCAAAATTCAACAGACATACCAAAAAAAAAAAAAAAAAGGAAAGAGAAAGAAAACTACTGCTCAATATCCCTGCTGAACACAGACACTAAAATCCTTAATAAACTTCTAGCAAATTCCATTCACAAATACATCAAGAAGAAATTCATCATGGTCAAGTGGGCTTCATTCCAGGTATGCAAGGCTGGTTTAACATATGCAAATCAATAAATGGGATTCATCACTTAAACAGAATTAATGACAAAAATCATATGATCATCTCAATTGATGCAGAAAAGGCCTTTGATAAAGTCCAGCACCCATTTATGATCAAAACTCTGGAGAAGACAGGGATCAAAAGAATTTAAAGGCCACATATAATAAACCAGAGAGTCCCACTCAGGTCTGCCTCTTGACTTGTGACTGACAGCAAGGTGACATCAGACTTGCAAGTCCTCAGTGCCATGGCAACTCTAGGTCACCCTGGCCATGCTGACTGGTTCTAACTGGATTCTTTACCACACATGTTTATGGAGTTTCTGGTTAGGAGGAATCATCTTCATCTCCCTGACTTTCAGGATCTGGTCTCAGAAGTCTTCCTCAGGGAATCTGGGTTCCTCCTATTAACTTTATTTGGGGTTTGCATTTCCACGCAGACAACAGGGACCTGCTGACCTTGCTTAGGAACGTGACAGGGCCTGCTGGCTTGGGCCAGGCAGGCTCCCCTGCAGGTGAATTGCTCTCTGGGAGAGAATGCACGTGGGGTCAGCAGGGCATTATTCCCTTAACCTCATGTTCCCGCCATTCGCCATTCGCATCTCTCTGTCCTCTAACCCTAGTCCTACCCTCACCCTGGTCCCTCAGAGCACCTACCTGTGGCTTTGCAAGACAGCGTGAAGTGACTGTCCCCAGTCACCTGCTCCACTCATTATCAGTGTGCCAACGCTTTGTCCCCATGTTCCCGCTTATTGTTTTACTGCCCAGTTATCCTGCCAACTTCCAAAAAGACATTAATTTAATAGCAGTGAAGAGAATTGGAAAACCAGGAGGCAGCTTGAGAGCATGAGGCAGGGCCTGGCTCACTGTACCTACAGATTGTAAATGTACTTGGATATCAGAGAGGTTGAAATGTGAAGAAAAAGTGCCTTTGAATATGTTAATTTGGACGGGGTGACTTTGAAGAGTGTGAGTTGTCGTTTTACCTGAGTAATTCGGAAAAACCTAGGTTCATGATTAATCCGTGTTCTTAGAAGAAGCACTAAACTTACTCAACGCACCTTAATTTAGGTCCATCAGATGTGAAGCGTTATCTATTTGCACGGAATGGCGGCAGCCCATCGACTAAGTCAGCTAACCACTGCAGAGGTCTTAATTATCCAGCTTTTTAACTGGTTCAGCCAGGCCGAGGGCAGAGCGTAACCGGCATCCGTAGCAAATGTCCAGTGCTGTTGTGCAAACCCATTACCCACGGCAGCTTTTCAGCTAGTTCCTACCGTTTCACCTTTTATAAGACCGGGGGAATAGGAAAGGCTAGAGAGTCCTGCGGCCACAACTCCGATGCATCTGTCTAGCCAAAGTCAAAGCTTTTAAAGAATGCTGTTCTTCCGAACAAATTGCTTTGGAGACACTTTAAAAAAAGTAACCCCTGAAACTTTCCAGATCATGAAAACACACGATGAAGGAAACCACCAACCCTGAGCTCAAACAAACAAGCCAACAGGGTTGGCCACCGTCTTCAGTGACAGCAGAGCCTGGCCAAGCCTTTGTCACAGATGCCCTTGGCAAACAGTGTGACTGGAAGAGAAGCCACTTCTCCGAGCCTCCAGAGGTAAGCTCTCTGCAAAGACTGGGGACAGGTGACTGTGATCAGTCAGTTGAGGGGATATACACCGGCACAGTGTATGCCAGGAAAAACAACGACAATGACATCCTAGATAAGTGTCACCCAACTGGGTCCAGGCTGTGGCATCTCTTCACGACCAAGTCGCCATGGTGGGTATGACACCAGTGACCTGAGAATGAAATCTAACAATGAAGCTGTGTTTGTTAAAGCCTGACTGTCTCCAGGGTGCACAGCTCCTCTTGGAGGGTTTAAACGGGGGACTCTGGCCAGCTGAAGCCCAGACATCCATTGGCCACCTCAGGGCGCATCTTCCTCTTTTCTAGACAACTTTATTTTGGAAATACAGTGCACAAACCCTGGGAAACAGTTATGTTACACGCCATGAGAGGCTCAGCATGTTTTCACTTCCCATGAGCTGAATGTCCTTCCAGATCATCGTGGATTAAGCTCGGGTTCCAAGAAATTCGCTAGTAAACCGTAGGGAACAGCCAAGAGAAGACGAATGAAAGTGAACAGAAAAGCAATATTTGGAACGAGAATACATGTCAGCATTAAAGGTTTTATTTT
>PVKS010022895.1:0-33110 GCA_004027875.1 Aplodontia rufa
ATACTCTGCAAGCATAAAGAAATATATATACATATAATGAAAAGTGTATTGAATTATAAAACAACCAAAACATGTGTAGTGGAAAAATTAAGAATACAAGTAGCAATCAAAAAATGGGGGTGGAGGGTAAGCCAAAAAAATTAATAGCTATCCTATTTATTATACCCTATATTCGTTTTCATTACTTCTATTTTAACTTAGAAACCAATATCATATGACAATCACCTAGTACAATGATATAATTCAACAGCTCCTTGTTTCCTTTTCTATTTGTTTTATTCTGATAAATCAAGTAAGTTATTTTATATGAAGTAGTATTCTTAACACAATTTTGTTAAACATATACGTGTTACATATATATGTAATATATACATATATTAGTAATGGATATCACGGGATATTGAAAGTTATGCAAAGCATGTTTATTTTTACTTTTTTTGGTATCAGGGATTGAACACAGGACACTTAACCACTGAGCCAAATCCCCAGCCAATTTTTATGTTTTATTTTGAGACAGGTTCTTGCTAAGTTGTTCAGGGACTCACTAAGTTGCTGAGACTGGCCTTGAACTTGCAATCCTCCTATATTAGCATCTAGAGTTGCTGGAATTATAGCATATGCCCTATATTTGTAAAATGTTTATTTATTTTTGTTCCATATTTCATTGTTTAAATGCAGTGATTTATTTATGTGCTTGGTTTTTATCTGGCACTGGAGGACTGAATTTAGGGCCTTGCACATGCTAGGCAAGCATTTTACCACTAAGATGCAACCCTAGCCCGTTGCTTCAAATTTAAAAATAATCAGCATATATATCATTTTAATTTAAAAGCAGCATATGATTTTCAAAACCATTTGATAATATAACAAATTTTCTAGAAATAATTTGGGACTTAATTTAGAAAGGTAAGAATGCATTTTATGATAACAAAATAAGATAAATCAAAATATTTCTAAAGGACATTGACCCAATGTTTATTTAATTTTTTATTTATCTGAAGAAAATACATTAAACCGAAATAGTAAACATCTCAAAGCACAAATATTTATCTTTTAAAAGTCAAAAGTTAGAGAAAAATTTTATGGAATAGTAAAGAAATAATGAATCCAAGGAGGCAGCATTAAATGAGGGTAATACAACCCAATCATTTCTTTGAATAATAGGAGTTAGCATGAAAATCTGTAATATGTTTGTAAAGGCAAGTCAGAAAACACAATTTTATATACCTAATGTTGACATATAGATAAACATAGCTGAACTTCTCTATCAGAGCATAAAGAATGAAAAAAGTAAGTACCATTCCTGATGTGATTTTTTTCTTTTTCTTCTTTTACTTCTGTATTCTACAAATTTGCTTTAATGGTCATTGCTCATGACCATCGTAAGAGTAAACTTAAATAATTAAATGATAAATATGTGAGTATAAAAATAGGGAGTGAGTGCATTATCTCATCAGTGAATATTTACTGATCATTCATTTTACAGGTTGGAATTTCACCTCTTCAGAAGGCAGAGCATAGAAGTAGGATGTGTGGAAAATAAGGCATGTCGACCATTAGGAGAGGAAACGGGGAGGAAGAAATAATCTACATTCAGGTCTTTTATTTCTTTGGGAAATTTTTCTATGTTCACCATTGCACCTTTATTACACAGGAGTTAAATCACAAGATCCAGCCCAGACTTTAGCAAATGAGCAAACCATTCTGCTCTCCTTTGTCACTGTGTCTTAGACAGGATGATTGCTTCAACTACCTGAACAACAGACTCGTGAAGATTCCCTCTTAGAAATGGGACATGGTCCTGAGACTACTTCTTCATTTATTTCTCAGGGATCTGGGTAACCACAGAAGACTGGATCATCTCTCCTGGGTAACAGGCCAGCTTGGTGAATTCTACCCCCATGAGATCTGGAATAGTCCTCTTTCCAGTTTCCTTCCATAAGTGTCCAGTCCCATTGCTGAACAATATTCTAATATTCTCTTGGATAATCTATTCTGCCAGCATTCAGGAATCTTCTTATAATTTTCATCTGAGGGAGAAGAGGAATTTCCTCTCTGCTTTCTGAAGGTCAATCAACAGTTTTAATAGGAGACAATGCTTACACATTTATTAATATCGTAGAGGGAAAATCATAACCCAGAGGAAAATCACAGGAATGTGATTGTCCAACATGGTTTAGAAATTTTTATACCTGTTTTCTATAAGGCACAGAGAATGGGTAATATCATGGCAGTTTTAAGTGATTTTAGATAACGCAGTGGACTCACAGAACAGATAGGGGATTAAATGGTTTTCCATGGGACTGAACTAGAGGGCAATAGTGTGTGACAAAATTCTTTCCAGTTGTGTTGACAGACTTTAACCTTTTTTCCTGTGATGAGTTTAGTTAGTGAAAGTTCAGGGAAGGAATCAGGGGTATCTGTACTTTAGGCAGATGAGGAAACTTTGTAGACAGCCTTTCCTTGTGCTTCTAGGGGCATTAACAAGGTAACACTAACACTAGAGCAACCTTGAGTCTGAGCCTGTTTTTACTGTCTAATTTTAGTCAAATGATTCATTGTGCCAGAAAAAAAATGTATATATATTTGGGGTCTTTTTTTTCTCTCTCAGAGTTCTGAGTTCCAGCACTAGGACATGGTGAGTGAGTCATCAGATCAAGAAATTCAGAAGCGTTTGCAATACACTTTACAGAGAATTGATAATATTACAAAAAGTAAAAATAAGAAAGTGGGAGGGGCAGGAGAGAGGGTGAATGGAAGAGAATTGTACCATGATGACTACCTGGGAAATTAGCTCATGGTTCTCAGCAGGCCTAGGTAGATATATCATATGATCAAAATCAAATGTCTGGATATTGCACTTCACTTGATTTTACATGATACATTTTTACATTCACTGAAGCAGATTATCCAAGCACGCTGTTGTTTTCATTCTCTTGAATTCCCCTACGTTCTCATTCTCTAACTGAGAAGCAGGAAAACTTTTAGCCTAAAATTTTCAAAGCACTGTGTTATACTGAGCAATACATCATGCATGTGGATGGCTTTGGTTCAGAAAGTTACTGATGCATTAACACGCAGAAGTGCTGTTCTATTCTGATGCTCTGTTTCTACTGAGAAAAAAAAAGAAACTAACTTTTCCAGATGGGAAAAGACTTTTCCAGGGCCACGTACTGGGTAAATTCTTGATTTCTTTTTTCCTGTCTCTTTTATCTCTCTCTACCACACTTCATGAAACATTACTGGCATGTAATACAGAACATTTATCATAGCGATGGACATTTCAAACCTATAGCAATCCTTTCGAACCTTTCTTTCTATTCAATTATTAAATGGCTGCATCTAGATTTCTTTACAGAGTAAAATCATTTATCTCCTCCCGGATCATTTGCTTATTCTTGACTTGTCATTTGTAGCTTCCGTTAACTTTTCCAGATGCTACAAAAATGATTAAAAAAGTATGCCGAATAGTTCACATTAATGATGAAGCATGTATACTTAGCTACTTGTAAGGATAATATCCTTCAGAAATTTCTTCTTTTGACAGCAAGCAATTGGAAGTTGTGAAACCCCTAAGTGAATATTGCAATATATTTTTCACAACTCACATCTAAAAAATTTTCAACATCTGATTAGCTTAAGTATTTAATTAGTTCCGAAAATGTGATAGAGAAAAATAGTTAACACATGGAATTTTCTGACAGATAATCTATTATCTACAGAAATTTTTATTGATGTCCTTGCAGCTACTGGGATGATGAATCATTTAGCAAATCTAAAGTCTGTGTGGCTTCTCAGGAGCAGATGGTGAAGGGTGCCTCAGTTGAGACAATTTCTGGTACTCCAGTGACATTTTTTTTAAAATGGCAATTATTCATAATTCTGCTGTCACATTTTTAGATTTTTTAAAAATATGTTTAAAAATTGTGCTAATTTTAGTAGACTGTTACTGTGTTTTGCTATTTCAGGTACACTGAATTTTCCTCAAATGCTTTATGTACCAAATGTAAAGTAATATAGTTTAGCAAAGGAAAACTAAAGTGATTTCCAGAAATTATCACCTTGTCCCTTAGTAAATGTTAAGCAAGTTGACCTCCCTGAGTTTTTAATTATTCATCTCCACATGGATAGGAATTAGATAAAATTTAGGAAATCTTTAGAGTTTCAAAACTGTATTACTAAGGATAGTGCTGCATGTTTCTAATGTGAAAAAAAAAGAGCACAATTTGGATATAAATAGGAGAATCAGACAGGGAATATAAATGCTTTTTGTGAGCACATATATAAACCATACTTCAATGTGTCCAGTTAAATAAATTTGCAGTAGATGCCTATAGCTTAATGCAAATTGTGTCACTAGGTTCCTGCTGTTTCCATTCTATAGGACTGGAATCATCAGATTAATTAAAGAGCACCAAGGATCATTCATGGCATTTGAGAGAAACTATTTATTTGTTTATTTATTTTCTGGTACTAGGTATTGAAGCCAAGATCACTTTATCATTGAGCTACTCTCTAGCCCCTCCCAACAACAGCACACATTTTCTTCCGCCTCCTTCCCCGCCTCATCTCAGGACAATTTATCCCATTTCTCTCTTTTCCCTCCATCCCTACTTTCTTCTAGGCTGCTATTCTACATCCAGCCTAACTTACCTTTTGAATCTGACAACCTCCTGGCCACTGATACGTGGCCACTAACTCCCAACTGTTGTCCCAACAAGCCAGGTCTTCTCACCCATAACACTCTTGCTTATGGAACCTCTCTGCCTCTTTTTAAGGTACACTTCTCTGGTGTGATTTTTTTAAACCACTTGTGCTATAATTTTGTCCCTTCATAACTTTATCTCTAACATTTGCTATTTACTTAAGACTAGTATTTAGCAAGTTAACTAAATATGCTTGTAGAGCTTTCCTAGCTTTACCATATGCTTCTTCTCCTTCCAATTTAATTCAGCTATGAGTAAAACCATGATACTTTTTTTTTTCTTCCTAGGAGTGAAAAATATTCAAAGTACGGTTGCCACCAGAGCTAAAAGTTCCTGCAGATTTTTACAAGTTCATTCCTAGCATGCGTATAGTGCTAGAGAGTCCAATCCACTTTCATAGGAAACATAAATGCCAGTGGTATTCAAAGGCACTCTCTCCACTTGCAGGCATTGGTGTCACTGGCCAAAAGCATCTTAAAGTTATTTTCAGAAGAAGACTTTTTGCTGTTGAGATGACTTTCAGATACATAATTGCTGTGATAGGAACATTTGTGTTCTCTCCATAATCCAAGATTGAAATGTAATCACCAATGCAACAGTATCAAAGGGTGGACCCTTTATGAAGAGATTAGGTCGTGGTAGCAGAACTGTCAAGAACAGGATAAATGCTCTTTGAAAAGAAACACAGTGGAAGTTGTTTGCTTCATCAGCTATGGGAGAATGCATAGGAGGGGAGATGCCATGAATGAAAATTGGGCCCTCACATGACACTGAATTTATTGCCACCTTGATCTGCAACTTTCTTGTCTCTAGCATTTGTGAGCAATAAATTTCTGTTGTTTATAATTCACTTAGTGTCAGGTAGTTTGTTATAGCAGCCTAAACAGAATATGATCAGACTTAAGATACACACACACACAAATACACATATGCACAATTAAAATAATTAATAATAAATAAAACACTTAAATTTCTCATCATGGCACTGACTGTAGATAATATGCTCTATTTTTTTCAAAAATACAAAAAAATCCTAAATATTGAGGAATCAGGACTAGTTAATAGTCTAAAGTTGTAAGTACAATATTATATGAGTTTTAATTTTCTTTCCTAGTACATAATGTATAGTTGATGAATTGCTGATTATGATTACAGTAAGCCTTATAGGAGATTGCTTTATCAATTGCCAAAATCCCACATGTTCACACACAAGCAGACACCTACTCAACCAGAAACACATTTCATTTATTTTGTAGTTGAGGTTATCAGGGATAAATCAGATTGTTTCTCTATATAATGCATTTGTTTCCATTTAGATGAAATTGAGACATGTTCAACTTTCACATATGTAACCCCAGAAAAAACTATTATAACTGATGAAATACTGCAGGGAAATCCAGAAGTATACCCATTGTAATAATTGTTGCTTTCACAAAATATTGATATTGGATAATGAATTATTTATTAGTTCAGTGTACACGTGATGATTAAGGAATTAGAGGACTAGTCAAATCCTTTAATCACATGCACACTAGTAAAGAAATGACCAAAAAGTTATGTGTTTATTTGGACCACTCTATTCTTGACTCTCAGAGATAAAGCATATTAGGGAAATAGAGGCTGCTTAAAAAATATGCTTTTGCCAGGCCTTTCAGAAGGAACTAACAAAGAAAATCTGGAAAGAAAGATCAAAGCATGTAATTTCTATAGCCACAGGAGATCTTTTCATTAGCCTCCTCTTTGGTTTTTTATAGTTTTCCAGATCATCTGGGAACTGGTGTAATGATTATCTCTATACAATTGCTCTCTCTTTACTGAGACCCAGAACGTCAATCTGACCAAGTGAAGAGAAAACAGTCTCTAATCCGCTTTATGTTATGATAAAGTAATTGCTGAAATAACACTATGTTGAAATAAAATTAGATCCTAAACCCCTTCCAAGTTTTTAAGTTTTCATATGTCAAATTTTCTTGAAATTTTAATTATTAACTCTTAGCAATAAGTATCAGGAAATGCTTAGGAAGAGTCAGTATCTTCTACTATTGGTGCTAGTGAAGTATGAAATAGACTAATTTTGTCTTGTTTGTGTGCCTATTTTTTTCTGCCATAGAGTATCAGACATACAAAATACAAATTCTGCACAAAAAGAACAATTAGGCAATTTTCTTCCTTCCTGTCAAATCTCTAATAGCAAAATACAACCACAAGCAAAAGCAGCCCTACTGTTACCACCCTTGCCATCTTCATCTCAAATTTATTATGACTTAGCTCTTTCCATTTTTTAACTCAACAATGTGTTCTCTACACAGAAGTCAGCTTGAACATTGTAACCCAAAACACATCTGGATTTTCTCAATATCTTAAAGATCAATGCCAAACTGTTCCATAGCTTGCAAGGCTCTGGACAGCCCAATGCCTGCATGTTTTTCCAGCATCTTATGAAGCATAATCACTCAAACTCTGCTAAAACCACACACTTTTCTTCTATTTTCCACATGTTTTCCATGCTCGATTCTTTCCTGGGGTCTTTTAACATATTGCTTCCTGTTTCTGAAACAATCTTAGTTACTCTCAAAAAACTATCTTATAATTACCTCACTTTTCACTTTCTGAGAAACATTTATATTTTTATCGTTTCTTTTGAGTTACACATAACATTAGGGTACATTTTGACATTTTCAGGAATATAGTAATGTTACACAATATTTAATAATCATTATGACTGCATCATATGTCAAATACTGAACTTTGAATCCAGAAAAAGTTCTCCACTCATGGGTCTAGAAATAGAGATGCATACTAAGCTAGTCTATATAATATACAAAAATTCTAAGAAAATAACATCTACTGGTTTATAATAGCAAAGTGAGTATCAAAGACAATGTATCAGCAGGAAAATCATATATGTATGTATGTATGTATACATACATACATACATACATATATAATTAGTTATTATTAAATAATAATAAGAAAAGAAGTTTCAACAGACTGATTTCCAATAAATATTAATGTTAATAAATATAAACATTCTTCACAGAACTAGGAAAAGCACTTCTGAAATTCATTTGGAAAAAGAAAATACTCAGAATAGTGAAAGCCATCCTTAGCAAAAGGAGCAATGTTGAAGATAACACTTACTGGACCTGAAATCATATTACAGAGAAATAGTCACAAAAACAGCATGGTACTGGCATTAAGAAGACATGAAGTCCAATGGAATAAATAGAAAACACAGAGAAAAATCCACATAAAAACAGTTATAATGTACTATACAAAGGTGCCAGAAGCATATGTTGGAGAAAAGACACCCTTTTTAAAAAATGATGTTTGGAAAACTGAAAATCCATAAGTAGAAGAATGAAATTTGACCCCTCTCACCCAGCATGAAAGTCTACTCAAAATGAATATAATACCTAGGAATTAGAGAAGAAGATTTTCAACTCCTAGAGGAAAATGTAGGCCCTATGTTTCAGCATGTTGGCATAAAAACCAACTTCCTTAATGCAAGAAATAAAATTAAAAAAGCAATGAGTGAGATGGAATCAAATTAAAAGGCTTCTACACAGACAAGGTAAGAAGAGTGTGAAGAAAGATCCTACAGAAAGGGACAAAATCTTTGCCACCTGCTCCTCAGATAGGGCATTAATAACTAGAATGCACAAATAATTCAAAAACTTTAAATTTTATCCTTACAAAAACCTAGTGGTTTTTCAGATATTCTTGCCTCATTTTACAACAGCATGCCTGAAGTCACACAGCAAGGATCTGACACATCTTGTTCCATGCCCACTATGCTAGTTCATACCACGTCACCATCATCTCTCATTTGGGTTTCTGCATTGACTTTCCCTATCTAACATTCTCTGCACTTTAAAGGCAGATTTCAGTTTAGAACGATGAAGTCAATTGAATCAGACTCAAAACCCTGGTAAAGTTTCCCATCTTACTTATATTATAATCTAAATTCCTCAGAATTCCGATTTAAGACAGCATAGCTTGTACCAGACTACTCAACTTGCAGAAAACATTTATAAACTTTGAACAAAATTTAAAATTTATGCTCAAATATATGTAATTACTTTAAGGCACTGGAGAAGTAAATTGAAAAAGAAAATTTTGGAGGATTGTCAAACTTTGAGAAAAAGGAAATTCGCTGGCTGATAATGCTATTCAAGTGCTGTTTAACTGAGGTCAGAACATTTTGTTCTGTAGGACTAGAAGCTGAACAGAAAAATCACAGCAGGGGTGGATTGAAGACTAAGAGGATGAAATTTTGAGCTATCAGAGGAATGGGAAAGATGGGAATACATGTATTATAAGTAATAATATTCATAATAATTAATAATTTTACCATTCAAATATTTTATAGCTACATAGAAATCCACAGATATGGAAGTACAAAATCTGAATATAAGTTTTGCTTACATTTTTATATAGCATCTGAATAGGGCAGATGGAATAGTAGAAGAAATAGTATACATTTCCAAAATTTGGTGAAAAATAGAAACACACACAAGCACACACACACAGAAAGAGAGAGAGAGGGAGAGAGAGAGAGAGAGACAAACAGAGAGAGAGAAAGTACGACAGAGAGAGAGAAAGTACAACAAAGAGGACAGATAAAATGAAAATAACATTCAGACAAAGTGAGGAAAATTAAAGAAAGATGCATTTTAAAAACTACAGTGCTTTTTAGATAAGATCACAGGATAAAATTATTCATGACATAATAAAAGAAAATAAAAATTTTGGATAAATTGAACTTCATAAAAAATAAACGCCATCCCTATTTGAAGAACCAAGTTAAGATGATAATGAAACAATGGGAGAAAGTATTTTCAAATCATGTTTCCAACCACAGACTTGTTTCCATAGTGCATAAAGATTTCTTTTTCCCGTATACATTCAACAATAAAATAGCTAGAAAACAAACAAGCAGTCAAAAGCATTTGGAAAATGAGCTAAAATCTTATTAAACGCTTAAACCAAAGAAATATAAAACTGGTAAATAATCACATTCAATTATACTCAATGTATTTGCCCATTAGGAAAACACAAATGAAAACTTCAACAAGGTTGCACTCTAACTACTTGTTAGAATCCCAGATTGTGAATAAAACATAATATTAAATAATGATGAGAATACAAAGGTATCAGGTCTCTCTCGCATTGCTTGGGGAAGAGAAAAATGGTACTTGCCCTCTGGAATTCAGATTTGCAGTATCTTCAAACTTTAGTTACAATGTGTGGACATGGCAGTGCACGCCTGTGATCCAAGCATCTTTGCAGGCTGAGGCAAGAGGATCGAAAGTTCAAAGCCAGCCTCAGAAACTTAGCAACACCCTAAGCAACTTACTGAGACCATGTCTCAAAATAAAAAATTAAATTTCTCAGTGATTAAGCACCTCTCGGTTCAATTTCCAGTACCAAAAATCTAAAAAAATATATATAAATTATAAGGTAATTCAGCAGTTTCACTTGTGAGTTTATATTCTACAGAAATTAAGACTAACCTCATGCAAATACTTGGACGTGACTTATCTTAGAAGACTTATTTTCTAATTTTCAATTTTTTTGTGTGGCCCTAAGGATAAAACCCATGCTGTGCATTTGTGAGGCAAATGCTTTAACTTGAGCTATAACCTTGTGCCCCAAAAGCTGTATGTATAATAAATGAAGCTGGAAACTACTAAATGTCCTTCAACAAGTGAATTTCTAAAATTCTGGTACATCCTAACTAGAGTCAGCATTAAATAAAGAGCAAATATTGATGCATGCAGCAAATTGAAATGGTATGTGTAAAAAGTCAGTCTCAAAAACACAGTATCTATTTTCTTTTACATAATGTTTTCACTATTAAAAAATATAGGCATTAGAGTGTAAATGTTTTTGGAGGACCATTTCTCAGTCTACCATATGGTATGAAAAAACAGTGCATAAGTGCATGGAAAATCTCATGAAAACTGAATAAGACTCTATTATGTCAATCAGTTCCCTGGCTTTGATAATGCATTTTAATAATTTAAGATGCTTATACAGTATTTCAGAAATCTGGGTGATAAGTACATGCAGTATCTCTGTGTTAATTTTAACATCTTATGAATCTATAATTATTAATAAACAAAAGTTACCAAAAAAAGAAAAGAGAGCAAACATATATTATATACCAGAGACTCATGATAACCAATGACGACTGATACTGGTCAGTGGAAGCCAGGAAACAATGGAATTATATCTTCAAAGAGTAAAGGAGGAAAAAAAAGTACAAAGCCATTCATTTATACACAACTAAAATATCATTCTAAGGTGAAAATAAAATAATTATGTTTTCAGATAAATAAATTATTTATTCATTGAGATTCTTTTTAATAGATCTATTTCACAGGACAGGAAAAAGAGAAAGGACAAAAGACAAAAACAGATTTATAGGAAATAAAGAGGAATATAAAAATTATTAATCTATAATAACAAAATGTGTATTTATGTACATTTGCTCATTTAACCACTAATATAACATAAAAGTTTTGAAAGTAGTAATATAACAGTGGATTATGACATTTATGATGCACAGAGAGATGACAGATATGACAACAAAACCATAAATGATAGATTGAAAAAAATAAGAATTATACAAAATTATATAAATGTCTTTCCTTTTATGTGAAATAATTTAATACAAAGTATTTTTAAAATGTGATAAAGAATACATATTGTAATCGCCAAAGCAACTGATATGAAGACAAATTAGCAAAGTATAGCTAAAAGGGGACTAACAGAGGAATTAAAAAGAAAACCAAAATAACAAACTCACAAATAAGAAAACACGCTGCACAGTCCATTTCAAAGGCTGAGATCATCAGATTGGATTAAAAATTAATATTCAATTACTTAACAATAAACAATCCATAGAATATAAACATTATTTTAAAGGATAACTTGAAAAATAAACAAATTAGATTTATTATAAATAATAAACATTAGAAACCAGAACAGCTATATTAATTTCAGGGCATTTAGACCTCAAGATAAGACATATACCCAGACATAATGGGGAATATTTTTTCATGATCAAACCAAACATAATTTTTAAATCGATCAGGAAGACCAGTTAAAAATGCACAGGTACAGACTAATAGAGCCTAACAATACATGAAAGAAAATCTGACAGAACTAACTGCTTTAACAAACAAGTACATAATAGGACATAATGGTGTTAATTTTATTTTATCAGCAACTGGTTGAACAGCACTCATCTATTCCTGCTGCTTCATCCATTACCTGAAGCTGGGTCACCTATGAAGAATAGTTTATTTTCTCATGGTTCTGGAGACTGGGAAGTCCAAAACCACAACTGCAGATTTGCTTAAGGGAGCTACTCTTCCTTTCAAGGTGGTGCCTCCTGCTGCAACCTCACTGGTGGAAAGTGTGAAGGGACAAATGCTCTTTTGCCACATAGCAGAAGACGTGGAAGAGAATAGCCAACCTGGTACCTTCTAACCCATTTCTAAGGCCCTAAAATCCTTTTCTGAAGTAGTAATCCCATCCATGAATGCAGAACCTTCATGATCTAGCCATTTCCTAAAGTCCTCACTTCTTTTTTTTTATTTTTTTTTCAATTAGAAGTATATAGAGATACAATTGAGGGGGAAACATTATCAAACCAACAGTAATCAATGTATATATACTTTGTTATCCAGGGGTAATGCCAAAACATGGATGACCATCTTGCGTTTCACCTGTTGTAGTTTCCCCCAGAAGAACTCATGCGTTAAATGAGTATCTCATGGAGGAATGACATTGGCTTTTGGGATGGTTCCCCCATATTCCCACTCTCCAGTCTCCTATGAGTTCTACATACACCCTCCCCCCTCCTTATCCTCTACCCTACACCTCCAAGTATCCTAGAGAGCCATCCCCCTATTACTCTGAGAGTCATACAATATGAAGTATTGTGTTGGTTAGCCGTCTAACCTACTGCTTCCCCATATATTCTAGCATCCACAGATGAGAGAAACCCTTTGGCCCTTTAGACTCTGAGATTGGGATACTTCACTTAGCATAATTCTTTCCATATCCATCCATTTGATATCAAAAGCCATAATATTGTTTTCTCTAATGGCCGAGTAGTATTCCATTGTATATATGTACCAAAGGTTTTGTATCCACCCGTAGAGTGAGAGGCATCTGGGTTGGTTCCATAGTCTAGCTATAGTAAATTGAACTGCTATAAACATTGAGGAAGCCACATCACTATAATATGCTGATTCTAATTCTTTTGGGAAAATACCCAGGAGTGGGATAGCTGGGTCATAACGTGGTTCCATCCTTAATTTTTCGAGGATTATCCACACTGCTTTCCATAGTGGCTGAACCAGTTTGCAGTCCCACCAGCAGTGTAACAGTGTTCCTCTTTTCCCACAGCCTCTCCAGAATCTGTCATTGTTTGTATTCTTCATTTTTGCCACTCTAACAGGAGTGAGGTTGTATCTCATTGAAGTTTTGAATTGCATTTTCCTTATAGCTAAAGATGTAAAGCATTTTCTCATATATTTATGGGCTTTCTGGACTTCCACTGGAGAGAAGTTCTTTTTGAGTTCTTTATCCCATTTATTGATTGAATTATTTATGAGTTTGGACTTTAGTTTTTTTAGTTCCCTGTATTTTCTGGATATTAGCCCTCTGTCTGAGGTGTAGCAGGCAAAAGTTTTCTCCAATTCTGTAGGTTCTCTCTTGATGCTGTTGACTAGATCTTTGGCTGTGCAGAAACTTTTTAGTTTAATTCCATCCCATTCATTTATTCTTGATTTTACAGCTTGAGCCACGGGAGTCGTGTTAACGAAGTAGCTGCCGACTCCTATATGCTATAGTGATAACTCTACTTCTTTTTCTAGTAAGTTTAAAGTTGTTAGCTTAATATCCAGGTCTTTGATCCATTTTGATTTAATTTTTGTGTAGGGCGGAAGGTTAGGATCTAGCTTCAGTTGTCTACATATGGCTGTCTAGTTTGTCCAACACCATTTGTTGAACAGACTATCTTTCTTCTACACTATACTTTTGCCCCCTTTATCAAATATGAAATAGTTGAGGATATAGGGGTTTGTCTCAGGATCTTCTATTTGGTTCCACTGGTATTTGGTTCTGTTTTGATACCAAAACCATGATGTTTTTGCTACTACAGCTCTGTAGTATAATTTCAGGTTAAGGATTGAGATACTCCCTATTTCTTCCTTTCTATAGAGTAATGTTTTGGCTAGTCTGGGTCTCGTGTTATTCCATATGAACTTGAGAATTGCCTTTTCTATATCTGTGAAGAATGTCATCGGTATCTTGATGGGGATTGCATTGAATCTGTGTAGGGCTTTGGGTAGAATGCCCATTTTTATTATATTGATTCTGCCTAACCATGAGCATGGAATGTTTTTCCATCTACTCAGGTCTTCTGTAATTTCTTTTTTATAGTGTTTGATAATTTTATTTGTAGAGGTCCTTAACATCCTTTGTAAGGTTAATGGCTAAGTATTTCATTTTTTTGGAAGCAATGGTGAATGGGAGAGATTTCCTTATTTCTTCATCTGTGGATTTGTTGCTGGAGTAAAGAAATGCTAGTGATTTACTGGAGTTGATCTTGTAATGTTGCTGCATTAAGAGTCAAGGCACAATATGAGATTTGGAAGGGGCAGAAGCACTCACAACAAAGCACAGGAGACAAAAACAGTCAGATGAGATAAACAATATCAGCCATATTTACCTAATTGTTATTTACCCAACTATTAGTATCTGCATCATTTCAAATACAGTGGAAGCATGTGTGTTTTGTTTCAAATAGTGCTTATGCTGAACCATAAGTCTCAGCAAATTTCAAGATAATGTAATTTTAGAGTATTATTTCTAACTGAAATTGATTTCAATTAGAGGTCTATAATTCTATAATAGTGGAAAAGATCAAAATATTCGGAAAATAAAAAATAGTTTTAAAAATCAAGAAAAAATGATGAGAAATGAAGAAATATACTGATAGCATGAAAATGATAATAGTATGTATCACAATTTGTGGAAGGCAGTTAAGTACTGAGCATTGAAAGGGAAATGAAGAACTTTAAATGCTCATAACAAAAATGGAGGAATCTTTAAAACCAATGATTTAAATTTCTACTTTACAAAGCTGAAAATAGATGTGCAAATTAAATATTAGAAAGAAGAGAATAAATGCTAACTAAAATTAATATATAATAAATGATAGGTAAAATTCACAAAGTCAAATTTTGAATAATTTAAATTTGATGAACTCCCTAGGAATAATTATTAAATGCAAAAAAAAAAATAAAAACCACATGTATTGCAAAGTCAAAATTGATGAGTAGAGGCTGAAGCGGTGACTCAGTGGTTTCAGCAATTGCCTGGCATGCACAAGGACACAGGTTCAAACCCCAGCACCACCTACACAATAAAGTGTCTGAGCAAAAAAGGTCAAATTAAAAGCTAAAGCTAAGAGGAGACTGCAAGATGGCAACTTGAAGACAGGTGCCTTCCCCTAGCAGCTCTGAATCTGGATGGAAAATCCCCAGTTCATTTACAGATTTTTGAGGTTTCACCTGGCAAATAAGAGAGAAGAATCTCTTCAGACATGAGGAATCAAACTCGAAGAGGTTCACATCAATCCCAAAACTCCCCTGGTAAGGGGGCTATGGCCAGGGACTGGGATGAAAATCTAGAACAATATATCAATGAGCTGATAACAAAAAGGAACAACAACTTAAAAGAAGAGATAATGAAGGGAATAACTGAGAAAACTCAAGAATTAAAACACTAGATCATTAAAGAAATAGATTCTCTCAAAAAGGAAGTTACAGACCTCAAATATGTAGTCAATGACATGAGAGGAACCATGCAAGAATTCAATAATAGACTAACTTCAGTAGAAAATACAACCTCTGCTATTGAAGAAAGAACTTCCAATAATGAAGACAGGTTGATCAAGCTAGAGTTTACCAACACCAAAAAAGAAAAACAATTAAGAGATCACGACCAGTATTTCAAGAATATCTGGGATGAAATGAGAAGGAACAATCTGAGAGTAATTGGAATACAGGAAGAAACTGAGCCACAAACCAACAGTATGAGGAATATTCTCAAAGAGATCATGAAAGAAAACTTTTCCCACATGAAAATAGAATCTGACATGCTCATCCAGGAAGCTTAGAGGACACACAATAGGCCTAATCAAAAGAGGAAGTCACCAAGACATATCATATTCAAAATGCACAACAGCGATACCAAGGAAACTATATTAAAAGCAGCAAGGGAGAAACACAAAATCACACTCAGAGGCAAGCCAATAGGAATTGTCTGTGACTTTTCAACCCAAACACTGGAAGCAAAAAGGTCTT
This sequence comes from Aplodontia rufa, assembly GCA_004027875.1. Classification (NCBI taxonomy): domain Eukaryota; kingdom Metazoa; phylum Chordata; class Mammalia; order Rodentia; family Aplodontiidae; genus Aplodontia; species Aplodontia rufa. The sequence goes on from PVKS010022895.1 coordinate 16,097, forward strand.
GGAATAATATCTTTCAACATCTAAATGACCACAACATGCAGCCTAGAATTCTATACCCAACAAAACTCAGCTTCAAATTTGATGGAGAAATAAAAACTTTCCATGATAAAACAAAAATGGCAGAATTTGTCAACAGAAAACCTGCCCTACAAAGAATTCTCAAGGAAATACTCCAGACAGAAGAACAAGCAATTGATACCCAAAATCCACAAACTGAAGAAATTCAGTTAAAGTATCACCCAGCAAGAACTAACCAAGGCAACCACAGAACTAGCTAAGACACAATGACTACGAAACAACTACATGCTTCTTTCTTAACACTGAATGTGAATGTTCTAAATGCACCACTCAAAAGACACAGACTTGCAGACTGGATCAAAAAACAAAATCCAACCATATGCTGCTTAGAAGAAACTCACCTAACAGGCAAAGACATCCACAGATTATGTATGAAAGGATGGAAAAATTTCTACCATGCATACGGCCCAAGAAAACAAGCCGGTGTAGCTATTCTTATATCCGACAAAGTAAATTTCAAACATAAATCAATCAAAAGAGATAAAGAAGGCCATTACTTAATACTAAAAGGAACCCTTCAAAAGGAAGAAATAACCATAGTTAATATTTACTCTCCAAACAACAATGCATCCAACTACGTGAATAAATTACTGATGACATCAAACCACTCGTGGATCACAACACAATAATACTGGGAGACTTCAACAATCTGCTGTCACCATTAGACAGATCATCAATACAAAAAAATCATTAAAGAAATCTCCAGCCTAAATAACTCCATAAACCACATGGATTTAATAGATATATATAGAATTTTCCATGCCAAGTTAGCGGAATATAACGTCTTCTTTGCAGCACGTGGATCCTTTTCCAAAATAGACTATATTCTCATCAAATATAAAAAAAGTAGACATCATCCCATGTGTCCTTTCAGACCACAAGAGACCCTAGAGATCAACAGCAATAATCATAACAGAAAACACACATATTATTGGAGATTGAATAATACCCTATTAAAGGAAGAATGGATCCAAGAAGACATGAAAGAAGTAATCCAAAAATTCTTGGAAGAGCATGAAAATGAAGACACAACATATCGAAACCTCTGGGAAAGCATGAAAGCTTTCCTTAGGGGAAAATTCATAGCACTGAGTGCCCACATTAAAAATGAAGAGAGATCCCAAATAAATAAGCTTATGCTTTATCTCAAAGCCATTCAAAAGGAAGAAAAATCTAACCCCAAAGCCAGCAGAAGACAGGAAATAATCAAGATCAGAGCTGAAATCAATGAAATTAAAAACAAAAAAACAATCAAAAGAATTGATGAAACAAAAAGCTGGTACTTTGAAAAAATAAACAAGATAGATAGGCTCCTAGCGAATCTAAATAAAAGAAGGAGAGAAATGAAGCAAATCAATAAAATCTCCACTGAAAAGGGAGTGATCACCACCAACCCCATGGAAATCCAACATATTATAAGATCATATTTTGAAAACCTATACTCCTCAAAATTAGATAACTTGGAAGAAAAGAATAAATTTCTTGACACATACAACATCCCTAAATTGAATCAGGATATTGAATTCCTAAATAGCCCAGTCACAGGCACTGAAATCCATATTGAAATTAAAATTCTACCAAAGAAGAAAAGCCCAGGACCTGATGGCTTCTCCGCTGATTTTTACCACACTTTTGGGGAGGAACTAACACCTCTCCTTATTAAGTTATTTCAAGAAATTGAAAAGGAGGGAACACTCCTATCCACTTTTTATGAAGCAACCATAACTCTGATACCAAAACCTGACAAGGATACATCAAGAAAAGAAAACTACAAACAATATCCCTTATGAACTTGGATACAAAAATCCTTAATAAAGTGCTAGCAAACTGTATTCAAAAATTTATCAAGAAAATAATCCACCATGACCAAGTGGGCTTCATCCCAGGAATGCAGGGGTGGTTCAACATATGCAAAACAATTAACGTAATTCACCACTTAAACAGAATCAAGGACAAAAACCATATGATCATCTCAATGGCTGCAGAAAAGGCCTTTGACAAAATCCAGCACCCTTTTATGTTCAAAACTCTAGAGAAGATGGAGTTCAAAGGCCATTTCTGAATTTTGTAAAGGCTATATATGCTAAACCCTCAGCTAGTATAATACTAAATGAAGAAAAGCTGAAAGAATTTCCTCTAAAATTCACTAAAATCACCACTTTTATTCAATATTGTTCTTGAAACCCTAGCTGGAGCAATTAGGCAAGAGAAAGAAAGCAAAGGAATAAAAAAAGAAAGAGAGGAAGTCTAAATCTCTCTTTTTGCTGATGACATGATCCTATATCTTGAAGATCCAAAAAACTCCATCAGTAAACTGCTGGAACTCATAAATAGATTTAGCAAAGTGGCAGGATACAAGATCACACTCATAAATTAATAGCTTTCCTATACACTAATGATAATAGGACTGAAGAAGAAGTCAGGAAATCAGTCCCTTTCAAAATAGCTTCGAAAAATATAAAATACTTGGGAATTAGCCTTACAAGGGAAATCAAAGATCTCTTCAATGAAAACTATCGGTCATTGAAGAATGAAATCCAAGACGACCTAAGAAAATGGAAAGATGTCCTATGCTCTTGGTTAGGCAGAATTAATATAACAAAAATGGCCATTCTACTGAAAACTTTATATAGATTTAATGTTATCCCTTTAAAGACACCTATGTCGTTCTTTATAGACAAAGAAAAAGCAATTCTCATGCTCTAAATCTCTAGTAATCAGAGAAATGCAAATGAAAACCACATTAAGATATCACCTTATGCCAGTCAAAATGGCAAAAATGAAGAAAACAAACAATAATAGATGCTGGAGGGGCTGTGGAAAGATAGGGACACTAACACACTGTTAGTGGAGCTGCAGACTGGTACAGCCCCTCTGGAAAGCAATGTAGATAATCCTCAAAAAACTAGGGATGAGCCTACCCTATACCTATACCACCCGGCTATTCCACTCCTGGGTATCTTTCCAGGGGATTTAAAATCAGCATATTATAGTGACACAGCAATATCTATGTTCATAGCAGCTCAATTTACCATGGCTAGACTATGGAAACAACTGAGATGTCCCTCACTGGATGAATCGATCCAAAAACTGTGGTACATATATACCATGGAATTTTACACAACAATTAGAAACAATGATATTGCAGCCTTTGAAGGTAAATGGATGGCTATGGAAGAAATTATGCTTAGTAAAGTCAGTTTAACCCAGAGGACCAAGAGTATAATGTCTCTACTCATCTGTGGAGGTTGGAACTAGACCCTGGCCATTCAGAAAGGTGGTCTCTTATCAAGTGTTAAATCCAGATAAGGTGTAATGTTATACAGCCTAATACTTTTTTAGAGATATTGTGGGTATGGGAAGGCAGGGGTACGGGTGGGAAATTGGGGAGGGCACTCCTGGGGGTAAATCTAGTATCCAGAAACTGTACACATTTTATATTATTTTGTTAAAAATTTGTATGGTTGTTCAAAAATAAAAATTAAAATTAAAAAAAGCTGAAGCTAAACAAAACTTTTGTCTCCTTCTCCTTCTCTCTCCCTCTCACTGTCCCTCTCTTAATAAAAAAAAAATTAGTAACTAGTATTTATGACTGATGACGTAGATAGTGAATGGATAATAAAGACTAATTTAAGATTAGTTTATTATAATAAGTTTGCACACCAATATATTATGAACACATTTCTTAAAAACCTTAATTTAGGGGCTGGAGCGGTGGCTCAGTGGTTATGGTGCTTTGCACAGCATGTGCAAGTACGGGAGTTCAAACCCCAGCGCCACGTACAAAAAGAAGCCTCACAACAAAGAAAGTCATATGAAAAACTACATAAAAAAGTGTTTCTCTCTCTCTCTCTCTTTTAGAAAAAAACCTTGATTAAAATTAATAGAAAAAATCAAATTGCCTTCTATTTATTATAGATACTAAATATATATCAAAATCTTTCAAAAAAGAGAAATCTAAGTATTAAGTTTTTACTGGTTAATTCTACCAACTACTCAATGAAAAAAGTAATTTTAAAAATGAACTTTCAGAAAATACAAGAGGAAAATATTTAGCAACTCATTTTGTGTTCAGCATAATCTTGATGTCAACGTATTTCAGAGACGTTAGAAGAACATAAAATTATAGACTAACATCTTTCATGAACAGAGATAATATCTAAGAAAATATTAGCATACTTTAAGATGTGAATAGAGTCTTTCTTAATCTGATGAAAGGCATCTGCTACAGTTTTGATCAGTGTTCTTTAAAAGTCTGTGTTAAAGATTTAGTCTCATGGTGCCAAGAAGTGGTGTAACCTTTAACCCGTATGGTCTAATTGGAGAAAACCGCATCGTAGGAGGCATGCTATTAAAGAGGATGTTGGAAATTCTGTACCTTCACTTCTTTTGTTTTATTAATTCCTGACCATTAAAAGGTATATTGAACTCTGCCACAAATTCCTGCCATAATGCATTTTGCTGCCACAGGATCAAAAAAAGAGGACCAACTGATCATGCTCAGGAACCTCCAATGCTGTGAGCCAAAATAAACCTTTCCTGTTTTTCTGTTTATTTTCTTTAGGTATTTGTCACAGTGGTGGAAAGCTGGCTAAAACAGAATATTGGTACCAACAAGTGGAGTCATGGGTTTAACTACGTTACTAGAGTTCTCACCAAAGAGAGATCAGGCCTCTCCACTACCCCAAAGGAAAGATCAAATAGAAAAGGTAATGGTAAAATAAGAGAAGAGTTCTTATTATTATATATAAATCTGTCTCTTGATGCTGGAGAGGTGGCTCGGCAGTTAGGATGCTTGCCTGGCATGCATGAGGATGTGGTTTGAACCCCAGCACCATGCACACAACAAAGTGTCAGAGCAATGAAAGCCACATGAAAAATTGAATAAAATTAATTCTCTCTTAGTTTTTTTCTCAGTCTCCCTCTCTCTTAAAAAAAATCTGTCTTTGAAGGATTAGCAATAGCTTAGGAATTTCAAAGGGAATGAAAAAAGGCAAAAACTGAGGTGGTTTCCATAGCAGTTTTCATCAGGTGTGGATCTGGTCGATAATTATTTTAAGATTACCCATTCAGAGTCTTATTGGTGCCAAAACTAGAAGGGAAGTTTCAATTTCCATTGCAAAATGCTTATCAATCAGATTTGTGATTCTAAGATTTAAATAAAGTAAAGGAAAGAGTAACTCAGAAAAGAGCAGTTTGGAAAGAGACAGAATAGGTTAAATATTGGGTCATACTTCAAATATAAATAAGATGATGTGAGTCAGCTCATGGAATCAGTATTTTTTTAAGGGCTTGGTAAGTTTGGAGAAGCAGACAGAAAAAGCCTAGAATGCTGTAAGTGAAGCTTAATAAGTCATTCTATTTAGAACTCCGAAGGCCAGAAAGCTGACAGAAATAGACAACAAATGTTAGGTTTGAGAATCTTCAGATGGGAATGAGGACTCAATTGGGACTTGGAATAGAGGATATATTGCTACACCTGGGCAAATAGGTGGATGCATTGTATTCACACAATGAGTCTGTGTGAGGGTAAATTTAAATATGATGGACTAGTTAATCTGATGGAGGGAATTTCAAGGCAGCACAGCTTTCGGGAAAGAGCATGGGTATGACTGACTTCTTTCAGCCTGAATCACCATGAGAGTCAGGAGCAAAGAGGATAAAGGTGGAAAAAAATTTGAAAAGCTTGCAGGTTAGCCAGAAAATAAAGCACACTTAACGGTGCTGCCAAGGAGGGTGAGGTTGCTGAAAAAAAATTAGTACCTTTAAAGAGAAGCCAAATACTTTGCACCAGGACAATAGGAAAGATGACTTGAGAACATTACAGGAATAAGCAAGACCCCATGCATCCCAAGTTCAAAGGGTATAATAGTTTTCCATTGCTATCACAAAAATACTTGAGATAATCAACTTACAAGGAGGATAAATTTATTTGGGCTCCAAATTTCAGAGTTTTCAGTCCATGGTCACTTGGTACTGTTGATTTCATCCTGCAGTGGCATTATACATTGTTCAGTGCTGCTCACCTTATGGCCTTGGGGAATAGTAGGTTCCAGACCATAACAAAGGAATAAACATAAACTAATTTCAAGGACTTATCTTTGAGAGGAAGACTCTGATGCATCCTGCTCCCACAGGACCACCTGAAGAATTGTTTCCATAGGATTCATTTCCCCATGTTCAGTTATCCAGTCACTTAGGGCACTGAAGTCATGGGTGGAATATCCCCCAAACAGCTCCTTCCATTGCCACTGTTGGCGTCACACATGTTATGCATGTTTTGCAGGCATGCAGAAATCAAGTTAAAGGATCATGGAGGCTTCCATTTAGATCTCATAGAAAATCTCTAATAAGATGAACAGGTATGATGAATTCACAGTGATGGAAAAGACCAGGTATCCATTCTGGTGGCCAGACATTGATGAGAACTGGTTAGTCCAAGGGTTTACCAAAAGAGAGTATTTGGAAATCTTGAAAACAAACATGAAAAACACAGGAAGCCTCAAGATTAGAGGTAAGAAAAACTGCAGATTAAGGGAAAATAGAAAATGGAAAGGCCAATAGTTGGAACCAGTTGCGATAAATAAGATGGAGTTTTTGAAAAAGTAATGTCAAAAATATTGAACAGTCCATGCAGTGGGCAGGACTGGGCATATAGAACAATTCTTGGGCAATCCTGTATCCTGTATGGCTCATCCATTACTACTTACAAATAAAAAGCATAAAGAATTATTGGTGAATGCCCAAGTTCAAGTCATAGAATAAGTAAAGAATAATAGTTTATTCTCAGTACAGTCTAAATGTTTTCTTTAAATTTTATTGGTAAAATACATCATGCATGATGAGGCTTTTGAAAACACTATATCATTTAGATTCAGCTTTTAAACAGTATATAGTTTGATGTATCATAGAACCTAATAAAAATGCTAAACCAGGCCATTAAATATTTATGTGCCATTTGTATATTGTGTTGGGAAGGGACTTTAATTAGTTTGCTGCACAAGAGAGAATCTGCATTTCCATAAGGGGGAAAAAAAACGTTAAGATGGATGTTCTAGCCATAGCTTCTTACAAAGAATGCTTTCAGGTCCAATCTGGAAACTCTCCAGACTGTTACAGAAATAAGAACAAGATGGAGTAAAGGCAGAAAATACAAAGTGAAGATTACTCAACCAATGATAACCTGATATGTTGCAATTAAGGCTCATGTGATGAAATGTAAATTATACGAAAAGCTGAGGGTATTCTATGCTCTGATTGTATAAGCTTTCTGTTTACTTGAAAGCCCATCAGAGAACCCATTTTACTGCCTTACTTATAACAATTTGGGCACTTAGGATTTTAATTAATTCAATATCTAGCAATGCCTCTAGAGGCATACCTGAGTTACAGGAAATAAAATTGGAGAAAAAAAAGTATAAAAGTATTGGGTTTTCTCACCTCTCAGCTGTGCAAACCTATGCAAGATATTCTCTGAGACAACTTGGTTTTTATTTATTGATTAGATACACTAATAGTTTTACAGAGTCTTGGCAAGAATAGCAAATTTGATAAGTTGTGATTTACTTAAGATCATAGCTCTTGGTTCATAATAGATGCTTATCCAGGATTCTTTTCCACATTCACATCTCAAGTTCATTGTCCTGCATGTGTTTTTATTCCTTTCTATGTTTTCAATTAAAACATGTCTTCCAAGTCTTTCCTGCGTGGCAAGACTATTATTTCTTCTGTGTCCACACTAACACAGTTTAGAGTTAGGTATTCAAAAATTTCAGCTCATCAAATTGTTCCCTGGAGGGAATTTAGTCATAACTTAAGCTCTTACAACTCATGTGGCCATGTTAATTGTGCTCAAATGTTGGTTCCATATTAAATCTTACTCAGTCCCCTGGGTGTCTGTCAAAATACTCATCTCAACATCTTTAAGCTTATATTTCACTCTTTACAGCCCAAAGATTTTGCTTTAGATGATGCAGAGTAGATAGTAGGTAATAGTATACACTAAGACCATTAATTTGCTCTGATTTGACCCCAATTTAAATAACTCTTACCTCATTCTGCTTGAACCAGTTATTTCATCCTTCTATGACTCATGTCTTCATCTATGTAATGTAGGTAATAAACATTCTCCACCACATAAATTATTGCTGAAAAAAATTCTGTTGTCCCTGTCTGAGTTGTTATGAACATCTGTATACATCTAGAATACCATTTCTCCAGGAGTTTTTCCATGACCATATCATTTCAAAATGATCTCTCTCCTATGAACTCTGGGACACTTGAAGACATTGTATTATATTATACATCTTTAATTTACTTGGTTTTTGTGTACACCTTGATTACATTATTTGAGGCATGACCTATAAATTATAATTATATTTGTACAGAAGAATTATAAATGTGATGAAGTGGACAAAGAGTAAAAACTAGCTAGTAGAGGAATCTCAGAACAAATAAGTGTAGGCAAAATAAATTTACTTATTTATTTTTGTTGCTATCAGTTTTCCATTACTTTGATTTAGATTCTATGTTAAAATAATATTATTTTGATTTCATTTTCCTTATCTCTTCTATTTCTCATTACCCACTATAAGTGCTTATGGAACGAAAACCACTGAAAAGAAAATGATTCATTCATTCACTTAGAATTTGATGTACATTCTAATATTTGGATCAGACTAGCAGTGTCTATATAATAAGTCACAAGTTGTAGTTAAGCTATAGGTATTTCTCAAATGCATTTTCCTGTTTATTTTGGCTCCTATCCAATCATTGTTTTGTACATAGCTTTCTATCTTTTTCTTCTTGCATCCTTTCATCTATATTACATTGTTCCACTGAGCTCAGAAGTCAATCATACCACTATTGGAGCAATTTATGTGAATAGTAGCTTTCTCAGTCCCTTCACGCATTTATAACAAAATGCTTTAGACTGCATAATTTATGAACAACAGAAATTTATTGCTTACAGTTCTGGAGGCTAGGAAGTCTAAGATCAAGATGCCATCAGATTCTATGCCTGGTGAAGTTTCTCTGCTTCAGGGATGGCACCTTTCTTCTGCCTTCACTTGGGAACAGAGTTAAACAAAATCCCTCAGGACTCTCTTATGAGGGAAGGAAAGAGGATCCCCATGCTAATGTCCTAGTCTCCTAATGGCCCAGCTCTTGGAACCAACACCTTTGGTATTTGAATTTAACATATGACTTTTCAGGGATACAGTCATTCAGATTTCAACGGTAATAAATTAGAAAAAAACAGAGTTTAAATCACAAACATACAGAGGTAGATATCCAATATGAAATTTGGTATTAAAAACATAGGTGATATTAATTAATTTATAATGCTGACTATTTCTTTTTATTCCCATCTTCACTGGTTAAAATCAGAAACCCTGTGATCAAATTTCAAAAAAGGGGAAAAACTATATTTAAAAGAAAAACAACATTTTATTAAAAAGCAAATCTATGTAAGTGCTGGCCTTGATGTCAAATTGTAATATTATTTGAAACTACCAGTGATATTTGATGATGAAACTCACACTGAATATCTAGTATAGAAAACAAGGTGGTCAGATTACTGTGACTTGTGGAATTCTCAGATGTGAAAATGAAAGCAGTACTAGGAATTTCTACATTAAGATAAGAATTTCTACATTAAGAGGAAGTCAATCCCCAAAGAAATTTTATAAAAGTTCGCATTCCTTTTGAATTATTTATTTTTTTAGGACTTACCCATATGGCTCAGTAAAAAGGAAACTGGATTAATTATTTATGTAATGCAGATCAAAACAACAAATGATAAGAACATTTCTTTTATTCTTAATCATTTCCAATCCATAATTCTTGAACAATGGTATCATATAACACATAGTAGGTGCTGAATTAATCTTCCTTCCCTTTGCCCTCCCTCTATCCTTCCTTCCCTCCCTCCCTTCTTTTTTTTTCCCCTTCTTCCAAGGTCTGATCTCTTTCCTTTTTTGCCTTCTTTTTTTTTACTTCAATAAACTTACTGACACTTTGTAAGATTAAAATAAATGTCAAGTAGCTTTAAGTCAATTACATTCTACCACTGTATTTCTCAATACCCTGTACCAACTTGTTAGTGTTATATCTGGAATGTTTCAAATACTAAATAATATGAATATGAATCTAATGGGTGAGAAGCCACATATGCATTAAGATTGGTAATTTTCTAAACTCTATTTACTATATTTCATAATGTAGGCTTGGTATTTCCCACTCTACTCATTTGTGGAATACCCATGCATATTGGATGTGAGAAAAATCTTCCTTAACAACAATTACATTCACTGTTGTATTTTGTGTAAGTGGAGGGTGGTAAATGAAAAATGGTTCAGAGCCCAGCGATGAGGATCATGTACATTCATATGGTCATAGTGGAAAAAAATATGATCTTCCAGGGGCATAAATAACCTCTAATACAAGACCAGGTCTAGCAAGAAGGCAGTGGGCTATGAAACTATTTCAGCAGGACGGAGCATATGCACATATATCTTCAGTGAATCCTGAGTTAGTTTGGACAACAACTTCTTTTCCCAGAAAATGTCAATAACTGATAGTAGAATTGGAAGATAGTTAACTACATCATGGAGAAAACATTATGCCTTGTTTCAAAAACATGACATTTTCTCTATCCCCAGTTTATTCCACATACTTGAGTATGGGGAAAGTATCTATCTTTGTTACCTGAAAAAGGTATTTTTATAGCAAGGATTTGGGTATGGACTCTGTGGATCAGTGCGGGTTGTCAAATTTATTCATTCTCAGATTATAGCTAACTTACTTAATTTCCCTGAGTCTCATTCATCTAATTTGTAAGATGCTATTGAAAAATATCACTTGAAAGGTAGAGTGGTGATGATTAAGTAAAATATTTCCAAAATATTAGATTATTCCCTTTTTTCAGGATATTTTGTGCTTTTTTCAATGCACGTTGTGATTTCTGATTTATTCATCTTCTTTTTATGTGGACTGATGAATGCTTGAAGAAGAAAGTTATCTTTTTTTCCCCTATTGCCTATAGCAATGCCACATACCTGCAGTGTGTCATCAGTACATGTTCATGAATCAATGAAAGTGATGCATGTTATCTGAAAAAAAATTCCCGAGATTCTGCTAAGTTACATTTCTCCACTGGCATATTTCATCATATTTGCCCCATACAACTTGGACATTTCCAATTGTGATAAAACCATTTTGTTAAGCACAAAAGATGAGTAGGAAGGCACTGTGAAGTGATCACATGTTCAAGACCAGCTTCAGCAATTTAGTTAGACCCTAAGAAATTTAGTGAGATCTTGTCTTAAAATAAAATAAAATGAAATAAAAAGGGATGGGGGAGTTGCACAGTGGTTAAGCATCTCTGAGTCCAATCCCAGGAACCAAAAAAAAATCATTTATGTAAAATGCTTGTCATAGTTGTTTTTGGAATAAAGGAGATATTGCATGCGGAATGCTTACATCACTGAATCATGTGTAGTACGAATTTCAGAAATGTTAAAATAGTTTGCTGTTAAAAATTAGGAATGGAATCACCACATGACCCAGCTATTTTATTCCTTGGTATTTACATAAAAGAACTAAAACCAGCAATGTTTTGTGGTGATACAGCCACCTGTGTTATAGCAACACAATTCACAATAGCAAAGTTAGGGAACTAGCTCAGATGCCCATGGACAGACAGATAGAATAAGAATATGTGGTTTGTATTCGCAGTGGCATTTTGCTCTACCATAAAGAAGAAAGAAATTGTAGCCTTTGCTGGTAAATGGAAGTGGAGAACATCATGCTAAGTGAAATGTGGCAGACTCAGAAAGTCAAGGGTTCAATGTTTTTTCTCATATGGAAAGTAGAGGAAAATAAGGGGAAAAGCAAGGTCAGGGGAGATCCCATGACAAGGAGTTCAGTGGAGCAGAGGAAAGGAACTGAGAGAAAGGAAAGAGGGGTTAAAATCAGGGCAATGGTGGAATGAAATTGACCAAATTATGCTATGTACACATATGAATACACCACAGTGAATTTCACCCTTACATAGATCTATAAAGCGCGAATTTAAAACAATATATAAATAAATATAAGGCAAACCATAAGAATGGAGGAAGGGGAATAGTGGGAGGCATAAGTTGGGTAAAGGGGAAGTAGAAGAGATTGAATTGGAGTAAATTATATGCCATGATTTTATGATTATTTCAACATGAATCCCAATATTATGTATGAGTGTAACAAACTAATAAAAGTACTAAAAGGTTGTCATTATTATGACAACTGTATTACAAATGTTATTTCCTTTTCTGATATTTTATAGTTTTATTTGTGTCTCATCTCAGTGTGCTATAAATCATGTCTTAATAAGTATATCAACTTGAATAGTGTGCAGATTCCCTGAAGGAAAAATGCATGCTCTATTTATTCTTCTATTCCTACTGCTTATCATAGAGTGTGTCGCAAAAGACACTCAAAAATTCATAAAAGGCTGAATGAGTGAATTTTGTGAAGAAAGAGTAATACATGCAATTACTACACTTAATATAGTTTCAACAATCAATTCCTTTAATTTATCATCTGTATTTCTATAAAAATAATGTTCATTTTTTTAGAAATAATAACTGAGACTACAGTCAAGCATCTGGAAACTTACTGAGAAACAAAATAAGTAAAATGATTATATTCCTTATAGGCATATACAACATCTGCTAAGATGAACTTGAGCTATGGAGCAGGTGAAACCTTACACAACATCCCATTTCCAGGAAGCAGATATCTTTCAAGTTTATGTATTGATAGATTTTTTTCTTAACAGCCAAATTTACTGTTGTTGAAATTATATTTGAAACTGATTTATTTATCTTAATATTATTTGCCTGTCACAATTTAACAACCTAAGAATTCTTCAAAACGTGTTCTGATGTTTAGAATCAAACCATGAGCATACATTTATCAAAGTTTCTACAGGATAAAAACATAGGGAGGACTTTTGTAAATACTTAAAAAATGCAAGTAAAAATCCTTGGTTTTTCAAAAGTAACTACTCAATCCTGAGACTATGTATTTTTTAAATTGAAACAGTTCTAAAGAATAGCTAATATATTTTATAACTTCCATGGGTGTCTTCATAAATTGGGCCTGATGCAATTGATCAGTGTTGTTATGAAAATGATAGACAAGATATATTAAAGGAGATAGCATACTTTCTATCATATGGAAGATACTAAATAGTTGCTAACTTATTATCATTACCCTTTTTTTCATTGATTTCATAGTCATAAATAGGGATAAAACAAATTAATGGCTATAATATAAAATAAAAAGCAATAAAGAAAAATAAACAAATAACATCAATGAAAAGAGATCAGATTAGAGACCCTTAGGGATTATACTTTATTTACTTATGGCAATAAGCATTGCTATATTGTTTTCCTGTGGCCCTCTAAATATACATATTGATATCTATGCTTCAAGGTGATATATTGGGAGGTGAGACATTTTGGGATGTAATCAGGTCATGAGGGCAGGCACAGTCCTCATTAATGGGATTTGTGTCATTAAGAACTAAGCACAAAGAAATTCACTCTCTCTTTCTAGCACGTAAGGATACAAGGAAAAAGCACTATCTGTGAACTAGAACAGAGGCCCTGGCCAGACACATAATCAGTGGATCTGTTCTGATCTTGGACTAAGCAGCCCCCAGCATTATGAGAAATAAATATCTGTTCTTTATAACCTATGCAGTTTATTATCGTTATTATAGCTATTCAGATTGTGACAGAAAATTGGTACCACAAAATGGGGGTGCTGCTATAAAAATATCTTAAAATGTAATTGTAGCTTTTGAACTGGGTAATGGATAGATATAAGAGTTTTGAAGTATGTGCAAGAAAAATTCTATAGTACCTTGACCAGTCTATTAAGGGTGACACCTATGAGGGTCTCCAAGAAGAAAGCTGTTCTGTAAAGAAAGTTTTAATGTCTCTACAGAGTGCCTACACAGTTGTTAACAGATTGTCAGTAAAAATATGGATCATAAAAGTCTTTGTGATGAGATGTTAGATAGAAACAAGAGATATGTTATTGTGAACTGGAGAAAAGGTTGTCCTTAGAACAAATTCCCAGAGAAATTGGTTAAATTGTGTTCATATCCTAGTGTTTGTCTATAAAAGTTTTTTGGCAAAAGGCTGAAGGTGCAAGTAGGCTTCTCTTTAATGTTTTTGGTAAAATGAAGAAGAGAGAATGACTTGAAGATGGTATTTTTAATTATAAGGGAAGCAAAAGTTAAAAATTTAGAAAATTCATATTTTATCTGTATTAAAAACAATGAAAACTTATGCTCATGATTGAGTGGAAAATTGTGGCTAAATTACCATCTGATAAGAAAATGATTAAGCCATCTAAATAGAAACCAGAACATATTATTCAATATGAAGGAAGGGTGATCAAAGATATTTCAGAGATTATCACCACTGCCCTCCAAATCATAGGCCCAGAGTGTCAGAGACAGGAGGACACATGGTTTCAAAACAGGAATGGTGGACACCACCATGACATCAGTGCTCAATTCCTGGTACCTCCTCAAACCTGTGATCTCCATACTCTTACAGCATTTCTTGAGGGCCTGAGGTTGGGACTCAGTGAGCACAGGTGTTGTGTGGGCCATGATGGTTGTCCTTCTGGAGGTCACAAATGATGAACCTTGGTATCCTGTGTTCAGTTTCATTAATGCCAGCTTGTCAATTTCATGGGCCATGGAGATATAGCTACTTCTACATAGGCTCAAAGGACAGAATCTTCCAGAAACTTCTGGAATGTGACACAAGTAGTGGATCCACTGTAAGTCCTCAATGCAGCAATGCTTAGTGAAGCTATGAGGGTTAGGTTATCACTACCACCTGATTCCAGTAGAGCCACCACCTTGGAAGAGCATCATGCATATGACACTGAACCATGGGAACAGTGATTAGGGCTGGGCTACAAAGCCATCTAAGTGGCTTGCCAGAGCCTTAGGGGCTCATTTCTCACCTTAGTATGTCTGGATGTTAGGACATTGAATCAATATTTTTGAGCCTTAAGTCTTATTGTTGCTTGCCTTCTCTGTTTCAGACTTATTTGGATCCTGATGCTCCTTCCTTCTTCCTTATTTATTTTTTTGTGGGAATGTCATATGCCTGTCTTGTGTTGTGGAAGCAAGTAATTTATTGGATTTTACAGATTCAGAACTGGAGAACCATTGCCTCAAGTTAAACCTTACTCTGAGTCTCATTTACAACTGCTTTTGATTATATTTAGGAATGAATTTGGAATTTTTAAAGTTGATTCTGGAGCTAGTCAAGATTTATGAGCAGTTAGGCTGGAATAAATTATTTTTGCATGTCAGCAAAAATATCTATTGTTTATAATCTACCTACTCTATGATATTTTATTGTAGTAACCTTAAACAACTAAGATAATTACCTTTTCTTTTTTTAAGAATGCATGTTGTCCTATAAGAGTGATGGTTCAGAAAGCAGAACTTGTTTCCATCTCTAAATCAATCATTCTGTTTCTGAGTAACAAGAGCTGAATTACTTGTATTGCCTTCAGTTTCCTCATTTATACAATATACGTTGGAGTTTATAATCTCATAAAAATATGTGAACCAATTCCATTGTAATAACTTCCTTGGTCTAATGATTTATTTTTCTATTTTCCCTATTAAATGACTAGCTATCCTTACAAAGTGATCACATGTATCAAAGGTATATTGAATGATTAACTGACGAGGACTCACAATCCTTAGTTTTGATCATGTATCTTTTATAAGCTTCCTTAGGAATTTTGCTTGATTGTTATGAACCTAGATTTTCTTGGCTTTAATATGAAACTATGTGAAAATCAAGGTTTCTGTTCCTCACCCACTACTCTTTTCTCAAAAAATAATACTATATAATTTTATAAATTATCATTTACTGAGAGTGCATCATTATTTTGCTAAAATAATTACTACTTTTCCTTAGTATTTCTCAATAAAGAGATTAAAGTTAATACATGTTTTCTTAGTAATAATCTTCTAAAGACTGTGGGTAATTATCTAAAGACTTGTGGCCACCTCAACTTTTTCAAAATTCAATTTTAATGACATTTTCCACATTTTATTTCAATTGTTATAGCAAATATCTACTTGATTCTCATTTTTGATAAACTTTTTTTGTAGAGCAGGTTTAGCTTTACAACAACAAGGAGCAGAAGGTACAAAGATATCTCATGTATGCCTGCACTCCCTAACCATCTTACCCTGATCAATACTTTCCATCAGAGTAGTATTTTGTTACAAAAAGCCTATACTGACGCATAATTATCACCTAGTCTATAGTTCACATTAGAGTCACTCTTCAAATGTCAACTCAATTATGATGCCAAGACACATGTGGAAAAAGAAAACCTGTCTATAAGTTTCTAAAAGATTCAGAAATTCACAGAGGTCACTTCTCAGTGAATGGGATCTTTATTTTTTTTCTGTTCTATCATCTCCAAACCCAAATGGTAATATATATTCTATTGAAAGACAATGTGGATCAGATTATCAAAGTTTATTTTCAAAGCAAGAGTATCATATAACATTTCATATCAAAAAGGTTTCAAAATACAGCCCTATAAGCACAGGAATTGGTAATTTTTGTGGTTAAAAAAAAAAAGGAAGTGTCATACAGAAACAATCTGATTGGTTACAGTTCCCTTCTACCTTCTGTAGACTTGCCCTGTCCAGTTTGCAGCCTGTGATTGGCTAAAGATCAGCTGTTATGGTTGACTGAGACTTAGTGACTTGGTTAAAACACTATACTCTTAGATTACCTTACAATTTGTTTATACATAAAGCTATGATGTAGCTCACTGTGTACAGAGGCTGTTTTGGGCCAAATTTATCACCCAAGTACCAGATGCTAGC
>PVKS010022896.1:0-33086 GCA_004027875.1 Aplodontia rufa
GATAAGGGAGGGTAATTGGAGAGGGCACTCCTGGGGATAATTGCAATGTCCAGAATTATATACACATCTTATACACATTTTATATTGCTTTGTTAAAATCTTGTAAGGTTGCTCAAAAATAAAAAAAATAATTGGTACACTATTGGGGAATAAACTATGTAAAACAGAACTGTGTAAAATGAAGGCAGTACTGTCAGCAATTCACAGCAAATGATGTCTCATTTCACACTCAAACTAATCAGTAGTCCATTCACCCTTAACTGATATTCAAGACAGATTATCTATCATTTTCACTTGAGAAATACTTAAAGACATTATTACATTTTAAATGTTTTCTACAAAGCAAATAATTATCTTGAATCTCTTAGCTGCCTAGCAAAGTATTTAGTTGGGTATTTAATACATATGCTGAATGATGAGAAATGAAAAAGTACAATCTTGTTCAGAATAACTTGAGATTGCTGTGGAAAAGAAAATAGAAATAGTGTATTCAACGTTTAGGAAATTTAAGATAGCAGATTTCCAAGAAAATGAGAATTGAATATAGATCAATGCAAATTTTAGAAGGAATTGGAAAACAAAGGGGATATAATGTTGATTATGATAAAAAAGAAAGAAAAAATAGATGTCAAAATAGATTTATTAAAGGAGTAAGTCACAAGACATTTCGAAAGATAAATTTTAAACAATGCATTTGTCTATTCGTTTCTTAATTCATTTAACCAATCTATTTCAATGCCTGTCATGTGCCAGTCATTCTTCTGAGCACTGAGAAATAAAGAAGTAAATAAACCTCAAAACCTTGATCTCATGGAGCTGTCAAGCTTAAATTCTTAATGGGGTGAGGACAAATAAATGTATTATACTAATTCTAAGACAGATAATAGGTTCAGAAGACAGGGAAAGATGTAATGCTGTGTAATAGAGCTTGGTCAAGATGTTTTCCCTGACCTGGTAATTGAGCAGGCTTTTAGATTCCGACATTTAGGATAAGAACTTTCTAGAGAAAGGAGATAGTGACAAAACAGGGAGTGTGCCTGGAGTGTTCTGTAGCAGCACTGCTCTAAGAGGGAAAGGGCTAGAGAGTGGGAGGGAGGGAGCCAAGATTAGAAACAAGACTCAGCTCATACTGGTCTTTATAGTCCTTGTGGGTCTGATGCTGGCTAAGAAGAGAAGGCCCTGGAAGGCCTTGATAAGAAGTAGGGACCTGATGCAACTTGCAAATTGAAACAACTTCAGTTGCTTTGTGGATCATAGAATATTAAAAATCGTAGAGACAAATCTGAAACTTTTGTAATAACACAAGACTGTTGTGATGTACTTATTGAAGAACATATAATTTGATTAACATGACAAAAATTAGAATTAAAAGCTTAATAGCTCAGATAGAAAAAAAAATCTGGTTAACTGTTAGTACAAAAAGTTGGTTAAATCCAAAGTGGGAAATATACTTTACATGAAGAGGCTGAATATAGGGCATTTTTCTGGTTAGGTAGGAGAAAAACTATTTAATTTTTTAAATTTAGGAATTATAATGTGAACATTGAAAATAAAAAGTTTTAAGGAGTTACAGGAACATCAATCACTTCATTTCTCTCGTTATCTATTCTTCTTCATTTGCCTTTCCTACTGAACTAGATGCGTGCAGTGCAAAATTATAACTGGTTTATATGAAGTTATTCCAGCTCCTAAGTTAAGTGTACTTATGCTTAATGATACAATTTTATGATCTCAGTGTCTGAGTATCTCATCTGGAATTTAAATGGGAAATTTGGGTATTCCTTTCTAAAATATAATATTTCTCTACTTATAACTATAATTCATCAATTCATTTTAAAAAGTAATAAAACTATTTATACTTTTTGTTAATCAACAATGCTTTAGTTACTGCAAACATTTTCAGAAAGAAAATTATACTTTCCAAACGATATGTTTCTCCTTTCACTTTGGAAAAATGCCACTACTCTCCGAGTCATCCTGATTTAGGTTTCATCTTATTTATGACCTCTGAGAGACAAATACTTCTCTCATTGGAAATATTTTCATTCTCTAATTCTTATTATATAATTAATACAATTTCCCTTCAAAACTGATTTTTGTTATTACCTTAAATAAAATAGTACAGATTTTATACCTCCTACCTCTTTTCTTGCTTTTCAAAGTTCAATTGAAACTCTAGATTGTCAGTAAAAGTGTCTACCATCATATTAATATTTTCCTTATTTACATGTCTTTCACAGTGGTCATTTGTGCAATGATTGGATGTATAAAATATGATGTCATACATTATGGTTTGTTTCATGGCTAACTTCTCGGATCCTAAGATTTTATTTTACCATTCTGTGAATGAATGAATATAACAGACCAAAGATACTCCTGTTTAGAAGGCATGTTTACAACAGTTGCCTTTGATTGACATCTGGGAATTTGGCCCTTGATCTATACTTTTACTGATAAGGGTGATTCACTGTTGCCTACACAATTTGTACAAACATTGTGATTAATAATGGATATTTGCTTTCCTTCTGGGAGTTTGGAATTTTAGTGCTTGTTTGGCGGATAGTACCTATTTGACCAGCCCCCAACAGAAATATTAGGTACTAAGTCTACATGGGCTTCCTTGGAGAAATCATTGTACATTGTACATGTGCTTGAACATATTATTACTGGGCAAAGGTACCTAATCAAGTGTGTCTCTTCACAGTAGACAGAAATAGCATAAGGAAAACTAAGCATGAAAATCTCGACTCTGCCTTGTCTGTTTTGCTTAGTAATATTGCTTATCTTTTAAATGTAAAATATTTTAGCCATGAGAACCACGATATGTTGAGTCCTGGGAGGACTTCTGGCATATTTCTTTCTTTTTTTTTTCTAAGCAAATTTTTTTTTATTAGAAGTACATAGAGATACAATTGAGGGGGAAACATTATCAAACCATCAATAACCAATGAATATATATTTTGTTATACAGGGGTAATGCCAAAATATGGATGCCCAACTTCAGTTCCCCCTGTTGCTGTTTCCCCCAGAAGAACTCCTGAGTTAAATGGATATCTCATGGAGAACAGAGATCTCCTTCTGAGATGATTCCCTCATATTCCTAACCTCCAGTCTCCTAGGAGTTCTTCCCAAACCCTCCCCCATTCCCATCCCCTCCCTGTGCTTCCAAGTATCCTAGGGAGTCATCTCCATGTTGCGTTGAGAATCATACAATTTGAAATTATTATTAGCTTAGCCGTCTAACATACGGCTTCCTGATGTACTCTAGCTTCCACAGATGAGAGATACCATTTGGCCCTTGAGTCTCTGAGACTGGGAAACTTCACTGAGCATAATTCTTTCCATCTCCATCCATTTGGCTGCAAAGGCCATAATATCATCTTCTCTAATGGCCGAGTAGAAATCCATTATATATGTGTACCAAAGTTTTTGTATCCACTCATTGAGTGAGGGGCATCTGGGTTGGTTTTATAGTCTCGCTATAATAAATTGAGCTGCTATAAACATTGATGAAGCCATATCACTATAATATGCTGATTCTAAGTCTTTTGGGAAAATACCCAGGAGTGGGATAGCTGGGTCTTAAGGTAGTTCCATCCTTAATTTTTTGAGGATTCTCCACACTGCTTTCCACAGTGGCTGAACCAGTTTGCAGTCCCAACAGCAGTGTGACAGTGTACCTCTCTTCCCACAGCCTCTCCAGCATCTGTTGTTGTTTGAATTTTTCATTTTTGCCATTCTAACAGGAACTGATTGAAGTTTTGATTTGCATTTCCCTTATAGCTAATGATGTAGAGCATTTTCTCATGTATTTATGGGCTTTCTGGACTTCCACTGGTAAGAAGTTTCTTTTCAGATCCATAGTCCATTTATTGATTGGATTATTTCTGAGTTTGGTGTTTAGTTTCTTTAGTTCTTTATATATTCTAGATATTAGCCCTTTTTCCGAGGTGTAGCAGGCAAACATGTTCTCCATTCTGTAGGTTCCCTCTTGATGCACTTGACTAGATCTTTAGCTGTGCAAAAACATTTTTGTTTAATTGCATCCCATTCATTTATTCTTGATTTTACAGCTTGAGCCATGGGAGTTTTGTTAAGGAAGGCGACACTGAATCCTATGTGCTATAGTGTTGACCCAACTTCTTTTCCTAGAAAATTTAAGTTGCTGGTTTAATATCCATATCTTTGAACCATTTTGATTTAATTTTTATGCAGGGTGAAAGATAAGGATCCAGCTTCAGTTGTCTGCACATGGCTGTCCAATTTGTCCAAGACCATTTGTTGAACAGGCTATCTTTCTTCCACACTATGCTTTTGCCCCCTTTATCAAATATCAGATTGTTAAAGGAATGGGAGTTCATCTCAGAATTCTCCATTCTATTTCATTGGTCTTCAGTTCTATTTTGATACCAATACCATGCTGTTTTTGCTACTACATCTCTGTAGTATGATTTCAGGTCAGGGATTGAGATACCCCCTCTTTCTTCCTTTCTATAGAGTAATCTTTTGGCTAGTCTGGTTCTCCTGTTATTCCATATGAACTTGAGAATTGCTTTTTACGTATCTCTGAAGAATGTCATAGGTATCTTGATGGGGATTGCATTAAATCTGTATAGGGCTTTGGGTAGAATGGCCATCTTTATTATATTGATTCTGCCAAACCATGAGCATGTAATATTTTCCCATATACTCAGGTCTTCTGTAAATTCTTTTTTAAGTGTTTGATAGTTTTCTTTGTAGAGGTCCTTAATATCTTTGTAAGGTTAATGCCCAAGTATTTCATTTTTTTGGAAGTGATGGTGAATGGGAGAGATTTTCTGATTTCTTCTGCGGATTTGTTGCTGGAGTAAAGGAATGCTTGTGACTTATTTGAGTTGATCTTGTAGCTAGCTACTTTGCTAAAATTGCCTATAAGCTCTAGGAATTTTCTGGGGATGTCATTGGTTCTTCTAGGTATAGAATCATGTCATCCACAAATAGAGATAACTTAACTTCCTCTTTTCCTATACGGATATGTTTGATTTCCTTGTCTTTCCTGATAGCTCTGGCAAGGGTTTCAAGGACTATGTTGAACGAGAGTGGGGATAGCAGACAGCCTTGTCTAGTACCTGAATTCAGTGGAAATGCTTTCAGTCTTTCTCCGTTGAGGATAATGTTGGCTATGGGTCTGTTGTAAATGGATCCGGCATAGTTAAAGTATCCTCCCTTGATCCCTATCTTTTCCAAAGTTTTGAGCATCAGTGGTATTGAATTTTATAAAATGCCTTCTCTGTGTCAATTGAGATGATATTATGGTTTTTATTTTTAATTCTGTTTATGTGGTGGATTACATTTATTGATTTGCATATTTGTTGAAAAGGCTTGTTCTCCTGTAATGAAGCCCACTTGATCATAATGTATTATCTTTTTAATATGCTTTTGTATCCAATTAGCTAAAATTTATTAAGGAATTTTGCATCAATGTTCATCAAGGGAATTGGTCTGTAGTTTTCTTTCCTTGACATGTCTTTGTTGGGTTTTGGAATCAGTGCAATATTTGCTTCATAAAAAGTGATTGGGAGTGATTCCTCTCTATCAATTTCCTGGAAGAGCTTCTAGAGGATTGGTGTTAGTTCTTCTGTGAAGGCTTGGTAGAATTCTGCCATATATCTATCCGGACTTGGGCTTTTCTTTTTTGGGAGAGCTTTGAGTGCTGCTTCAATTTTGCTTTCTGTGATAGGTTGGTTTAGATTTTCAATGTCCTCCTGTGTTAAAGAGGTGATGTCACATATGTCCAAGAACATGCCTGTGTCCTCTAGGTTATCAAACTTGGTAGAGTATAAGTTTTCAAAATAGATTCTGAAAATCTTCTGGATCTTGGATGAGTCTGTGGTGATATCACAGTTTTCATCTTTGATTTTTGTTGATTTGCTTCATTTCATTCTTACTTTTGGTGAGGTTGGCACGTGGTCTGTCGATATTTATTTTTTCAAAGAACTAACTCTTAGTTTTTTTAATAGTTTGTATAGATTTTTGTTCTCAATTTCATTGATTTCAGCTCTGACTTTGGAGTTAGACAAAGCTAACTTCTGTTAGCTTTGGAGTTGGACTATTTCTCCTTTTGTAGTCATTTGAGTTGAAGCATAAGGCTATCTGATCTCTTTCTAGATTTTTGATATATGCACTCAGTGCTATAAATTTACCTTTTCAGAAAGCCTTCATACTGTTCCAGAGGTTTCGGTATGTTATTTCCTCATTCTCATTCAATTCCAAGAACTTCTTTATCTCTGTTCTCATTTCCTCCTTTACCCATCCTTTGTTTAAAAAGGAATTATTCAATTTCCAAGTATTTGAATAGTTTCTGTTTTTTCTCTTGTTGTTAAATGCTAAGTTCATAGCATTAATATCTGACAGAATACTTGGGACTATATCTACTTTTTTATATTTGTTCAGATTATCTCAGTGAACTAGGATGTTGTCTATTTCAGAGAAGGATCCATGAGCCAATGAGAAGAAGGTAAATTCAGCTGTGTTAGGATGGAATGTTCTGTAGATGTCTGTTAAGCCCAATTGATTAACACAGTTGTTCAAAGTGCAGATGTCTTTATTGATTTTTTGTTTTGATGATCTGTCTAGAGTTGACAGTGGTGTGTTGAAGTCCCCCAGAATTATTGTGTTGAGATCAATGAGGGGATTAATGTCCTTAAATATTATAATGTCCTTATATTTGGGGGGGTTGTAATTGGGGGTATAAATGTTAATTATCATTTTATTTTCTTGATGGACTATCCCTTTTAGTATATTAAAGTCACCCTCTTTGTCCTTTCGGACTAGTTTTAGTTAAAAATTGATTTTATCAGAAATTGGAATCTCCATGCCAGCTGGCTTTTTTGGGCCGCAGGCCTGGTAGACATTTTTCCATCCTTTCACTTTCAGCCTATGTCTATTTTTCAGTGTCAAATGTGTCTCTTGCAGGCAACAAGAGATACATTTGTTTTTTGTTTGTTTGCTTGTTTTTTGTTTTTTTGTTTTTTTTTCCAGTGGGCCAGTCTGTGTCTTTTAATTATAGGGACATTGGGACCATTCACATTCAAAGTTAGAATAGATATGGGAGGCTGAGTCTCTGACTTTGTATAAATTACAGAGTTTTGAGTCATCTTTGAAGTCAGTTTGTGTATAATATGATAAATTGACTTGCCTTGTTTAAGGATTTAGGAAATTATCGGCATTTTCTTCTGAATGGAGAACATCCTTGAGAATATTCTGTAGTGCAGGATTTGTGTTCATGTATCTTGCTACCTTGAGTTTATCGTTGAAGTATTTAATTTCCCCTTCACATTTGATGCTGAGTTTTGCAGGGTATATTATCTTTGGTTGGAAGTTATTATTTTTTAACACTTGAAAGGTATTATTCCATGCTCTTCTGGCCTTCATTGTTTGCTGTGAAAAATCCATAGTAACCCGAATTGGTTTGCTTCTGAATGTGATTGGGGCTTTTCTCTAGCAGCTTGTAGAATTCTCTCTTTAATTTCTCTGCTATTCATTTTTTGTATGATATGTCTTGGTGAGTTTCTCAATTCATTAGGTGTATTTGGTGTTCTATAAGCATCTTGGATGTGATATGATGGATCAATAGTAAAATGAGGGAAATTCTCACTTATGATTTCTCTTAAAAGGTTCTTGAAGCCTCTTGTTTGCTCTTCAGAGTTTTCCTCCAGGCCAATGATTCTCAGATTATTATGCCTCATCTTATCAAATATTACTTGGATGTTCTGATTATGTAATACAAGCTGTTTATCTTGTTTATCTTCTTTGAATTCTACATTGTTTAGCCTATCCTCATTGTCCGATACTAATTCTTCAAGCACTGAAGTTCTATTTTCACTGGAGAATACTCTGGTGTTGGTATATTCCAATGAAGATTTGAATTGGTTAACCATGTTTTTCATTCCTGATAGCTCTGTTATATCTCTTTTCAGATTGTCTGTTTCTTTGTATAGCTGAACTTTCATCTCATGGAATTGTTCCTTTATTTCCCTATAGAAGTTTTCTCTCATCTATAAAAATTGTTCTCTGATCTCTTTCCTTATTTCATCTCTCAACTCTTTGATTGCATTACTAATCATAATGTTGATACAATGTCTTTGGTTTTCATCTAGGGCCCCAGCTATGGAGTCCTTGGGTGGAAAGCTGTGGGGTTGAGGAGATGAGTTATTTCCCATTTTCATTTTCTGAGTCAGAGAGCATGTCTTGTACTTCAATCTTGTTACTCTTGGTGGACTAATTGGAGCTTCTTATGGCTTTGCTTCATTGTGATGGGTAGCTATTTTGTCAATACTGACCTAAAGATGCCACACTGTACTGTGAGAACTTGAGAGACTATAGGTACAAATACTAGTCTGTTTCAACTAAAACAGATGTGCTAATGACTAGCACCAATAGTAGCACTTTTCTTTGAGAGAGCTCTCACAATATTAGGATAGCAAGCAAGCACCCATTTTGATGCATGTCTATTTCTTCAGATAGTAGGTTCTCTCTGAAAGTGGAGATAAGGAATGACTAGGAAGTCAAGGAGGTGAATTGGGGAGCTATAAAATCACACCTACATTAGAGTAAAGATGAACAAGGGATTAGGGGTGAGTAGGTTATTCTCTGAGGACTAAGGAAATCATAGAAATGGGGTTCTGGTACGGTAAAGACTTTGGGTGAGGATGAGAGAAAAATGCTTATGTTTAGGGATTACCAGAGTACAGGGGAGGAAGAGGTTAGTTATCTTCACTCCCCAGAGGCTGAGGCTATTTTGCTATCATGAAATGTTTTCCTGATTGGAATCCAATGTTATAGGGATAGCAGTAGGGTTCAAGATGACATAGAGAAAGTAGGAGCCACCACCAGTACATATACACAGATAAATATTTACATCCACCAACATCAAATTCAGTATTAATCATAAAGTAAGAAAAGAAAAAAAAACAAAATAAAAATAAAAATAAAAAACCCCACAATAATGTTAAAATTTTAAAAATATTATGTTTTAGCCAGATCCCCATTTTTTTAAAAAAGAAAGAAAGAAGAAAAAAAGAAGAGGTAAACCAAAAAACAAAACTAGTTGATAAAGTTCTGAGGTTTTTCTGCCCCCTAAGTCAGCGAGTTTGTGCCATGTAAGAACGTGTTCAAATCTGTCATCTAGCTGGGGATTCTTCTCAGTTGAGCTTGTCAGGGGAGAAGCAGTTTGGTTAAGTCCAGTGACCTGGTTTTTCTTAGAGCATCTCCTCAAATTTTTCTGTTGCAGAGGGGTATTCAGCTCACCCTGTTCTGTAATCCTGAGATGATTGCTTTCTGCCAATCCACACTCTAGAATTTCTTGGGCCTGGGGCTCAGAAGTTATAGACAATGTAGTTGATCCTAGTGTAGATGTATGGGTCTCTGACTGATCCAAGGAGAGTGGCCAGCCTGAAACTTGCTTCCTCAGGATCACTGATGACCCACTTTGTGTGTCTTGTGATCTTCAGAAGACCAAAGAGCTGCTCTTTAGGGTTGATTGAAACCTGTGAAAGATGGTCCAGATTGTGCCAGTGCTTATGTGGTTCTCAGTTGCAACCACTAGGGTTGCCCACCTGGAGAGGTGAAGGCCTACATAGACTTGGCTATGCAAGGGACTCAGATGCTAAGGGGAAGCCCACACTGCTTCTTGAGGCAGATATCAAACAGTGGTGAAGCAGATGATCCCCTTTAGAACGATGTGCCCTGCTGCAGCAAGCTCTGTTCACAGGCTCCTCCTATTTGAGTGTGTAGAGGGGTGGGCAGAGGTCGCCAATCAAGAGATTTTTGAGCTGGAGTGGTGATTGCAGTTCCATACAGCCCTTAGGGCAGATGGCCAGTTGGGGGGGTGGTAACTTCTCTTTCTGATTGTGGGGGCTGAGGCCCAAGGTTCCTGCTGAGTGACCCGCCCCGATCTCGCATGTGAGCACTTATGTTAAAAGACTTTAAAATCAGCTCTTATACACCTTGGGCACGGGTGGAGAATTATTGTCTTCAGTGATTGAGTTAAAGGTGTTGTGCCGAATCCTCTCCTTCCCCGGCTCCTCGGGCAGCTACTGGAGGTCTAGAGGGAACTCCCAGCACCACACAGACCCTTTGGGAAAGGGCCCAATCTCGGGGCGATAGATTCTGGTTTTCTTGCCATGACATCTGAGAACCCACAACCGTTTTTGTTGTTGTTGTTGTTGTTTGCTGAGCAACCCTCCCTGCACTCAGGGAAACATCACAATGGCGGGCCGGATGCTGTCGCTAGCACACACAGCTGTAATTTTGCTAATGTGAGCAATTAATTCCCAGAGGTTTACAGAAGATCATGTAAATTAAGAGCGGTCAGATCAGGGAGCTCGCAGCCAGCTGGGTTAGGGTACTTGGTTAGGAAACTCGCTCCCTTGTTCCGTTTCCTCCCTCCAGAGTAGCTCCCCTCCCCCTGGGTGTGGGGCAGAGTGCTGTGGGCTCCACTAAAATCTCCTTTATATCCGTTAATGGACCACATTATTCCTTTGGAGTTAAAAAAATAGTGTGTGGGGGGGTAATGTTCCCCCATACTGGGAGCTTTGTCCTACTGTGGGAATCCGAGGGCTCTCCTGCAGTGTGAGGTGATTCTCAGGAGCCTGTCAGAGTCACTGTTGGTGGGGTGGACACCATCTTCTCCATCCACAAAAAGAATCTTTACACAATAAAGAAATGTCTACTTTCTTCCCTTTCTAGGAAAACACACACACACAACATGCACATGCACATGCACAGATTTTGACAGAGTTCCAAACATAAATTAGAATGCAAAACAATTTACACTCACAACTGAGAATTTTAAAATTTCCTATTTAGTTTCTCATGTATCAATTTAAAACAATCTCAAGCTGTTTCTGGCTCACTTACATTTCCTAATTGGCAAGAAATAAATTTTCTATTTGTTAATTCCTCTGCTTGGGAAGTCAGAATTTAATCTTTTACTATAAAAATATTAATTAAACTTGGTGTGGCTAAATCTTTGCATTTCAAGTGGTACATTGTATTAATTTGATGTATCTTTGTCCTTTGGCAGAACTTTCAAAGGGATGACTCAAGAATAGTTGTCAGTGAACTGTGATTCAGAGACCACATCTGGCTTTCCATCTGGTTGTATAAAATGTCCTTTAATCTTAACACAGGCATGCTCATACATTTACTTTTAGTCTATGAGTCTTTGCTTTAAAATGAAAGAATTGAGATGATGCATGGATACTACATGACCCGCAAAGCCTAAGATATCCATTCCCTTTCTCTTTTAGACCAACGTTTGCCTTAAAAGAATGAGATATGTAGTCTTCATATTAAATAAGCAGCAGACAAATAAATGTGGCTATATTAAAAACAAATATTTAAAAATATTCTAAAAGATATAAAGTATATAATATGAAGTGTAAAATAACAAGAATAAATTTAAAGGAAATAAATACAGTCATGAATCCAGAGTTCCAAGATAACTGCCCAAGAAGATTTTTCTTGGCCTTCAATCACCACATAGGTAACCACAAGTATAACAAGAATCAATATGATATGTTGCTAAAAATATCAGTCAATTTTCAGAATTGATAGAAGTTTATTTTCAGATTAGGAATAAGTGGTAATTATTGGGTATATATTATACATCAAATGCTTTTGAAGATTATGTGTGAATTCAATTAAAGCCATTGTTACCCATTTTGGTAGACTTATCTTCTTTTATATGTGAAAAAACTGAATTTTTCTCATAGAATTTTTGGCTCATTTTCACATAATTCATAAGCTCCAGAGGCAGAATTTATACCTTGTTCCTACCAGAGCCTAGACTCCTAATTCCTAGCACAGAGAACAAAACAGCTAGAGGACTCTAATAACTATATCTAAATATTTGAAAGAAAATATGTATTTATTGACACTTGTTTGGGAAGTGAACATTATAATAATAATATCACATATAAGGTTGACTTATATCAACAGATAAAGAAAACTGTCAATAACAATTGGAAGAATTGTCATAAATGGGATATACTGTATCTGTTTTCTGATCTCAAAATAAATGAATTTTTCCAGGATTTGAGGATGCTTATTTTTTAAGGAATTTTATGCTGAAAATGTTTGTATCAAGAATCCTAGATAGTCTAAACTAAATGTCTGATGATAAAGTAGAAGAAGGCAGGGAAGCCTGGATCTGCTTTGGATCTTATTCTGATAGCACTACTTTCACTGAGAAAGACAAGGTGCCTGGAGTGGGAGAGTCCAGGATCAGCTGCACAGAACTGTAAAGTACAATGTGCATCCACAGGAAGTTTTAGCTAGCACCCTGGAGCACAGTTAATGAATTACTTTTTGGATCCCTCTGAATTTTTTTCAGTTAGGCTTAAATATGACAGCTGTGGAAAGTTAAAAACATTTCATTCTATAAAGTTCAAAGCAGCAAGGAGGCACTGACAATACCATTTCCTCATGATATTTTATCAATGTTATTTAACTTTCTTTGGGGGATTAAAGGATAATTCTTATTCTGTAACCAATCTTGTGTTTCATTCTTCAGAGATCCAGGAGGCTTCCCAAGGTCTTACTCTGCAAGACTTTCTGTGCTTTAGCACAGAAATAGATATTTCAAAATGACATTCCAATTTTTAACTAGCTGACACACTAAGTGGAACACAAGAACAAAACATGAGATGAGGAAATTTAAAGGGAGACGATCATTTTAAATTTATATACAAAATTCTGTCTTGAAATTACGAACTGTGATCCATGCTCCATCCAAAACAGCATGGTAGTGACAAAGATGTAATTTTGAAATAAACCAATAAGAGTGTATATCATATAAATGTTTACGTACATATGCAAAAGTAGTAGCATATTATTAAAGCATTGATGGCATTTTATTCATTATTAAAATAACTTATTTGCAGACTTAAACACCTACTTAAACAAATGTGTATATTAACAATATGTGCTTTATTTTAATTACTATACAAACATCAATTTTAAGTCTTGATTTGTTCTCTTGGAAGATTACCTTTCTAGCATTTCAATGATAATATGCAGTGTCAAATCTGTATCAATGAGTAAATCACTGAATCTGTATCACATTCTTACATAAGTCAAGTTTCTTCACCAGAGAGTTTTAAGTTCAGTACATGAAAGTTATACCCTCGAATGTGAGTGTGAAATATGTAAGGAAGGCAAGGCCAAAGCACAAAATTCTTTTCTAACTCAAAAGAAAAATGAATAAATACTAGGATGTGAACATTATGAGAAACAGGACTTCAGTTTGACTTTGACCATCATATTCTTGGTGCCTTTGTGAGGACAAGACACATATATAATGCTCATTGATTTCCAAAGTAAGTGATAAGTGAACAAGTGTTAGAAAAAATGCTCTTTGACTTTCTTCACAGAATTGCTTACTCAGAGGGGAAAAATCATTTAAAAACAATGCAGTAGGGGCTGGAGCGGTGGCTCAGCGGTTTCGGCGCTTGCCTGGCAAGCACGAGGACCCGGGTTCAAACCCCAGCACCACATACACAACTGAGTGTTGGAGCAGCGAAGGCCATGTGAAAAACTAAATAAAGTTGTTCCTCTCTTTCTCTGTCTCTCTCACTGTCCCTCTCTCTTAAAAAAAAAAATTTAAAAAAAATGCAGTATATGTGTCACTATTTAGAATATAAGAATTTAGTAAATGGAATATTATAGGAGATTTTCTAAAAGAGAACAAAACAAAATTCCATTCATATCAAAATGCTATCACTTTACTGCCACTATTTCAGGTCAGATAAAATTACTTGATGTTAGAAATATCTGTAAAACACGTTTGTGTTAGATTTTAGGGACAAGGTTTGGAGGTTTTTCTGTGGTAGGATTCCCAAATTCGCTTGTAGTAAAACAGAGCAAAAACTAAAGAAAAATAATGTTCCTTTCTTCCTTGAGCAACTTAAGTTTTTCCTTATTATTCATTCATTTTGAAGTTGGTAGCATCAGGCTACAATTTATTATAGAAAGCATGGGTTTAGGATGCACCTAAAAGATACTATTAAAATTTTGGAAGCCCAATAGAAAAATGAAACTCTCTGAGGTAACCCAGTGTGCTATGACAAAAGTAAAGTTAATGCCAAGTGATGTATAGTGTCATATGTTCAAAACAGTATAGTACATTAATGAAACTTCCATTAATTCTATCTGAATTTTGCTTTATACCTATATGTTCATGGTTATATGGGGGAAAATATTATATTCAGGAATGAAAGTATATTGCTTTCCTGGGAATAAGAATTGTGGTGAAGTATGTAGTTGTACACTGGATATAGAATGTGATATCACAATAATAAGAGACAGGAACCCAACTGGTTTGACTTGAGCTTTGAAACTAGTTTTCTAGTAGGTAAATGTAATCAAAATAATTGGAAACAAATTAATTGTGCATTCTTCCAAGGATCTGAAGAAACACAGGCACAAAAGATTCTATTTCCAGACTATCCATCAAAGTCCAAGTTGCACGAGTACAACCAAAACAAGACTGAGGGCCATTATTCAGTTCATTCATTACCTCATTTGACACTTTTTTTCTTTTGAAATAGATTAAATTTTACCAGCAGTTGTAAAATAATAGAGAAAATTTTTCTCTATTCTTCACCTAGCTTCCCACTAGGATAATATCCTTTTCTAATGATATTTATATAGCTATATAATACATTATAATAAACAGGAAATTGACTGACACTGATAAAATACTATTTACTCAAATGTAAACATTATTTGGATTTCACCAGTTTTTACATGCATTTTGAAAGAGGGGTTACTTTATAAAATTTTATCACATGTACAGATTAAACATCCCCACAATCAGGACCTAAAACTGTTCCAACATTACAAGTAACTACCTGTGTTATCCCTTAATAATCATGTCTTTCCCATTCTGAGTCTTGGCAACCAATTATTTTTTCTGCATCCCTGTGATTTTGTCACTTCAAAATGTGAAGTAAATTGACTCTTATAAAAGATAAACATTTGTGATTACATTGCTCTTAACTTTTTGTGTTTTTGTTTTGTTTGTTTCAATTGGCATGTTTTTAAGAACCAAATTACTGCATGTATCATAAATTCATTTTCTGTTGTTGTGAGTAGTATTCCACAGCTGTGGAATTTTGTGATAAATATATCACAGTAAGAAACTGTCAAAACTGTTTTTCAGGGTGTCTGTTCCCTTTCATGTTTGTGCCAGCAGTGGATCTGGAGTGTCAGTTGTTTTGTATCCTCAAGTGTGAACACATGTGTATTGAGGAGTAGCTCTACACAAGGAACAATGCTAGTATCTAGAATTGGGTGCAAATTTGACATTAACTTGCCTTTGAGACTTCTTGGAAGATGAACATTTTCAAGTAATCTCATAAACATATGTTTACAAATCCTCATAAGGATTTTTATGAAAAGAAAGAAAGAAAGGAAAAGAAAAGAAAAGAAAAGAAAAGAAAAAAGAATTGTCTGAGATTACAGCCTAGGTTTACTTGCTGTAGTCTAAGGTCATGAATTGCATCTCCAAGCAAGAATTAAACAAAAAGTAAGGTGCAAGCACCTCAAACTGTACAAAATACTGGTAAGTATTTTCTAAAACCTTCCATGTGGAGACATTCAGATGAAGGACAAAGGCTCTGTAGAAAACCCTTGCTCCTTTCACTACCAACAATCCATAGGTAGGATTGGGCATGACATGGATACTCCAGGAATGAAAACCCACTCCTTTTCCATTGTGTTCACACACACACACACACACACACACACACGCACACCATACACACAGGTTCACATGACCTGGAAACACAAAACTGAATACATTTATGTTAGGCGACTCTTGATTGGGGGTCTGGTCTTGCTGCAGATGAACATAGTGAGCTTCAATTTTAAAGCCTTGTTGGGGTCTGACCTTCACTCCATTTCATCAGCTGCCCTAGAGTGATCTTGTTGCTATTTGCATAAGTTCCTTCAGGAAGGGCTACTAGGTCCTGCTTTGTTAAGCTTGCTAATTGTCCTGCAAAAGAAGATCAGTAGGTAGGTTGGAATGTGCTAACCACGGGCTGTTCCCTAGTTGTTTGTCTGTACTTGAAATCTGCATAACCCCTGGCAAGTCCCTTAGAAGGATTACTATTGGTTCCT
The DNA here is from genome assembly GCA_004027875.1 of Aplodontia rufa. Classification (NCBI taxonomy): domain Eukaryota; kingdom Metazoa; phylum Chordata; class Mammalia; order Rodentia; family Aplodontiidae; genus Aplodontia; species Aplodontia rufa. The sequence continues at coordinate 16,165 of PVKS010022896.1, forward strand.
TGGCTGTCTCCCCTCCCTATAAAAACCCTTGTACCTTGGTAATAAACGGATTTTGAGCTGCCACCAACTCCGTGTTACTGACTTTTTTTCCCCAGCCGAGTGGAGGGGGCTCCCACCAAAAGGAGTCCAGGGAGAGCCCGGTAGCCACACTCACCCTCCTGCTCAGCTCTGGGGGACGGTTCAGCTGGTCAGAGCTATCCTGCCCGAGGTGCGACAAAGCCTAAAAAGTATTTGGATACTAGCACCTATAACTATAGTTTTTTCTTTCTGAGACAGCTGAAGAGAAAATACATCCAAATATCCCAAAGCCAGAGGGAATAAAACACCTATGAAGAACTTAGGAAAGACCAAATTGTCTGGAACACAGAAGGAAATGAGAGGTGAAGGTTAGATCTGTTGATTTCAGAAGTAGGCTGGGCTTATCTTCAGAGGAGCTTCTTTGACACATCAAAGATATGTATGCAGGGGGCTGGTGTGGTAGCTCGATAGTTACAATGCTTACCTGGCATGTGCAAGTGCACGGGTTCAAACCCCAGCACCCATGTACACAGCTGAGTGTCAGAGCAACGAAAGCCATGTAGAAAGCTCAATAAAAATTGATTTTCTCTGTTTCTCTCTTGATCACTGTCTTCCTTCTAAAACACAAAAGAAGATGTGTATGAAGGGCTTTTTCATCATGGTGACATGGTGACATGGGGCAGAGCTGAATGAAAAAATCTCTCTGTGAATGTGGGATACTAATGGTGGGAGAAGTGTCTTTCCGTGAGTGGGTGAACAGAAAAACTTCTCCCCGAATTCATTACTATCTAAGAAAGGAAATTTAGTGACACAGAGCCATGGACAAGCTGAGAGTTCAGGAAATCCCAAATAAAAATATTCCAGGTTCAGTTACCCAGCCTGCAGGCTGGGGTTTTTGCCCCAGAGGGGAGGAAAACTGCACACAGAAATAAAGAAACACAGAGCCAGTGAGTGCTGATAGCAGAAGAATGCAGGTAGCCTCAGCAGAGCCCAGCATGGGGCTCCAGTGCTCTGGGGCTGTGGCAGTGGCAAGAACCAAGGGATGGCTTTAATACACACAAATTAGAGTCCCCTGAATCTGACCACACAAAGAAGTCAGGCAACCACCATGTTGAACCCTCCCCCCACCGGAGGGTGGTACAGGAAACTGCTTAGAGAACAGTGAACCCAGATACACCAGATCCAGATTGGAATAGGAAGCTCAGACCAGAGTGGCTCCAGGTCCCCAGTGTTTTTGGTTTTTTGTCTGTTTATTTTGTTTTGTTTTTAAAGAGAGAGGGACTGTGAGAAAGAGAATAAATTTTATTTATTCTGTTTTTCATGTGGCCTTTGTTGCTCTGAGACTCTGTTGTGTATGTGGTGCTGGGGTTCAAACTTGCATATTTGCTTATGCCAGGCAAATGCCATAATCACCGAGCCACCACTCCAGCCACTGTCCCCGGTGCTTTGACCGTCTGACCTGGGTTGTGTGAGCCTAGCAGACCCTCCCTACTGGTCTGGCAACTTATGTTTTGAGGCTTCTCATTACATGCCAATTTGCAGTTGGAGCCTGTGACTAGGATTATGTTCAATAGGACCTAAAGACCCTGGTGGTGGGGTGATTGGCCTGCAGATCCAGCAGCTACTGCCTGAAACTCTCAGGCAGGGTAGGAGTTAGTGTCAACCTCAGTGACCTGTGAACAGAAGGAGCAGCCTGGCTCCAGTGCTTTCCTCTACTTTCAGACTTGGAATTCTGCGAACAGAACTGGTCCCATAGGTCCTGGGTGGTCCAAGTGGGACTGGGTGGTTGCATTTGAGACTTCCACAAACACTGGTCTAGCTGGTCTGGTGTCTCCTTCATGCCTTTCTCCTCTTGTTGGGAATGTGACTGTCCCATGCATTATCTCTTGGGGCAAGTGGGGACCTCAAGACAGTCAAGAGTGGGGTGATAACAGTTCCAGGTGAGCTCAGTTCAGGCAGGCCACTCTCCTTGTTACAGCAAGAGTCCCTTACAGCTACACCAGGATCCATAAGACTCCCGCAGCTCTTGGGTCCCAGCTACACTAGGATACATAAGACTCCAGCAGCTCTTGGGTCCCCAGCTGAAGTTGGATAAGAGTTTGGGTAGGCAGACACTAAACTGTTCAAGAGTGCAACCTGGGTGGCCCTAAAATCTGTTCTCACAGGAAGCAGGGAAGGAGAATGTTTGCAACCCCTCTACAGGAAAAAATTACTGGGAGGTCTCATGAGAATCTCACTCTCAGCTGAGATCACCAAAATTCAATCTCTCCAGCAAACTCAACTGGGAAGTGACTCCACCTATAGAAGTCAGATATGAAAACATACCCCCACTGTACATTTTGACCTCAGTGGTAATAACTCATAATCTTCCCAACTCTTTATATTTTTATTTTTGTTCTTGGAATTGGTGTTCCTATGCATATGTATTTTTTTTATTTGTGTGTTTGCTTTTTAAATTTTTTTTATTTTTTTATTTTTTACCATTGCTGTGCTTCATTGTGTCTGTCTGTGCTGTGTCCATATTGCTAGGGTTTGACCTGTGGCTGTCTGCAATATTGCAAACTAGTCCTCAGTCTCCTTGGACTGAAAACACCCTCACTCTCTAATACCCCATTATTCCCTTTACTCTGTCATTTCCTAAACTGTACTCTGATCTCTCTCATAGTCCCTCAAAGTCATTACCCCACTCTCATCACATTTCTGTCTTTACCTTAATTTTAACAGAATAGCCTACACCATTTCTATGACCGTGTAGCTCTATATCCTAATTCACAAGTTCCACACTACCTCCCTACCTCATTCCCTTTGCTCTCTAGACTTTTTTCTTCACCTACAGAGATCCTAGTAAACTGAAGAGAATGCCATAATTTAAAATGGGAGTTTGCTTGCTAACCAAATATAGTATGAGAACTCTCATGGAAAAAACTGCTAATCTATAGGTGTTAATCAACACTATAAGAGTTACAGTTGGCATTGTCTGTTGTATGCATTGGCTTTACTTATTGTCTCCTACCTCCTATACCTGGATGTATGGGAAAACCTAAAGGTCCACAAAATTCACAGATTGGGGTGCCATCCATTGAACTGTACTATCCAAATTGTACCCCAGCCCAACTAAGCAAAGAGATAAAAAGCTCCAATACCATCCACAAAGTCTCCAAGAAAATTATTCAGTGATGGACCTCAAGCCACACTCTTTGTAACTGAAAATGAGGGAAAAGGGAAAGAATCCTCCACCTCAGTCATACAGCTCTCCATCTAAGGAGTTCATAGTTGGAGTTCTAGATAAAAACCTAGAAAAATGTATCAAAATATGATTAGTAATTCAATCAAAGAATTAAAAGAAGAGTCAAGGAAACAGAAAAGAAAGCAAATTCAGGAGACAAGAGATGTAGCAAAGCTCTTAGATTCAAAAAATACTGTCAACCAAATTAAAAGCTCATTGGAAGATACTGATGACAAAGTAAACTCAGTAGAAAATAGAACCTCACCTCCAAAGGACAAACATCAGACAATGAAGACAGGTTGAACAACGTTGAGTTCAAGAAGGACAGACAAGGAAAGAAATTAATTGTGCATGATCAGAAATTTCAAGTAGTATTTGATGAGATGAGAAGAAATAACTTGAGAGTAATTGGAATTGAATATAACATTGAACAAAAACATGGGGCATTAAGAATCTTCTGAGTGAAATTGCCAAGGAGAATTTTCCCCATATCAGAAATGATCCAGAAAATCAAATTCCAGATGCCTACAGGACATCAAACAGACATAACCAAATTAGAAATTCTCTGAAACACCATACATAAACTGAATAACAGAGAAATCAAGGAAAGAATCTTAAAAGCAGCCAGGGTAAAAACACCAAATCATATCCAGAGGCAGACCAATAAGGATTACATGAATTTCTCAGATTAGACAATAAAGGCCAGGAGAGCATGGAATGATATTTTTCAAATATTGAAGGAAAACAATTTTCAGCCAAAGATACTATATCCTGCAAAACTCAGCTTTAAATATGATGGTGAAATTAATTACTTCAATGATAAAATTCAAGCTACCAAGAGACATGAACACAAAGCCTGATCTATAGAAAATTCTCAAGGACCTACTTCATACAGAGGAACATGCAAACAACTTCCAAAGCCCATAAAGAGAAGAAAGTCAATAATCACATAACACACTGAAAGATATCCAAGATGTTGCAAAGCACAGCAATAGTCATACCAGAATTCCATATCTATTCTAACTTTGAACATGAATGGACTCAATGCCCCAATCAAAAGGCACATATTGGATTACTGGATCAAAAAACAAGATCCAACAAAATGCTGACTACAGAAGACACACCTCACAATCAAAAATAGACACAGATTGAAGGTGAATGTTTGGCAAAATGTCTACTAGGCTTGTGGCCCAAAAAAGCAAGCTGACATTACAATTCTTATATCGGACAAAATTAATTTTGACCAAAAGCTAGTCTGAAAGGAAAGAGGTCACTGTATCGTGGTAAAAGGAACAATTCATCAAGAAGACATAAGTATAGTTAACATTTATGCCCCGAATTATAACCCTCCCAAATATATGGAAAAATTACTCAAGGACAATAAATCCCTCATCGATCTCAACACAATATAATACTGGGGGACTTTAATACACCATTATCAATAATAGACAGATCATCAAAGCAAAATATCAACAAAAATATCCCTAATGTAAAAAACTGTATAAATCAAATGGACTTAACAGACATTTGCAGAATATAACATCCCAAATTGTCTAAGTTCACCTTCTTCTCAGCAGCTGGTGGATCCTTCTCCAAAATAGACCACATCTTAGTACACAAAGCTAACCTTAACAAATATTAAAAAGTTGATATAGTCCCATGTATCCTGTCAGTCCACAATGGTATGATCTTAGCAATTAACAGCACAAAAAACAACAGAAACCACTCAAATACTTGGAAACTGAATAATACCCTCTCAAACAAAGAATGGATAAAAAGACGTAATGAGAACAGACATCAAGAAATTATTGGAAATGAATGAGAATGATAAAAAAAAAAAGTATTGAAATCTCTGGAATAGGGGCTGGAGCAGTGGCTTGGCAGTTTCAGCACCAGTCTCACATGCGTGAGTATTGGAGTTCAAACCCCAGCACCATGTACACAATGAAGTGTCAGAGGAATGTCATGTGCAAAACTAAAAAAAATGCTTCTCTTTGAAGTCTCTGGGATAGTATGAAAGGATTCTTAAAGGGGCTAGGGAGCTAAATAGAAGTTTCTCAATGGAAAAAGTCTAAAAAGCCCATAAATATATGAGAAAATGTTCTACATCACTAGCAATCAGAGAAATGCAAATCAAAACTTCACTGAGATTCCATCTCACACCTGTCAGAGTGGCAAAAATGGAGAATATGAACAATGACAGATGCTGGAGGGCTTATAGGAAGGAGAGGAACACTATCACACTGCTCGTGGGATTGCAAACTTGTACATAAACTCTGGAAAGCAGTGTGGGGACTCCTCAAAAAACTAGGACTGGAACCACCTTATGACCCAGCTATCGCTCTCCTGGGTATTTCCCAAAAGAGCTAGAATCAGCATACCATAGAGATACAGGTTCATCAATGTTTATAGTAGTTCAATTTACTGTAGCTAAACTATGAAACCAAACTAGATGCCACTCATTGGACGAGTGGCTTCAAAAACTGTGGTACATATATAAAATGGAATTCTACTCTGCTGTTAGAGAGAACGATATCATGGCATTTGCGGCCAAATGAATGGAGATGGAAAAAATTATGCTGAGTGAAATGTCCCAAACGCAGGGACTCAAGAGCTAAATGTTTTCTGTCATTTGTGGAAGCTAGGACACAATCAGAAAAAGACTGAAAGTTGGCTAACGTAATAATAACCTTAACATGGGTGAATTTTTACCTGAACATGGGGAACCAGACCTATGACGCTGGGGGATGAAGGGAGGGGGAGAAAAAAGGGGTGTGTGATTAGGGGGAATATCAAGGTAGTTGGAGGGAAGCAGTAGGGGGGGTTATCAACCCAGTGGGGAACCTTTGACTTCCATGAGAAGCCCAACTATCATGGGGATAAAGTAGGGAAAACATGGGATCAGGGAGAACTCAAAGCGGGGAGGTCATGAACTGGCATCAGATTTGGCTTGCTCTGTCTATATCCATGTGTTCATGAATGTGTGGCAATGATTCCCTCCAATATGTATGACTACGTTTAAGAAATTTTAAAAAATTATGTGTGTACAAAATATCCAAAACCAGGTAGAAAAAGCATATTGGAGTAATGTTTAGTGCTTTCATATATAATTATATTTTGATTCATATTTTAAGAAAAATTTTGGTTCCCAACCAACATGTAGCATATCATATTTTTATAATCAATCAATTAAGCAGCTTATTCAATGGGAAATGAAAATATTTCCACTTTTTCCAAGGTTATAAATATTTCTAAAGGATAGTTGATTTAACTTTCCTGATGTATGTTATTTTTCTTCTTCCACAGTAAGAAAATAAAATCCTAATAATATCAATATATTTTCTAATGGCTAATTTCACACTAGTGAAGAGATTTAAAATTTATGGTGATTTGTTTTAATGTCCATTATATAGGTTACTTCAGTAAATGATCCAAAAGTATACAGAAATAATGCCTGCTTTCTTATTTCTTAAGTGTGTGTGTGTGTTTGTGTGTGTATGTGTGTGTTCATGTATAATTTTAAGTTTTGGTTAAAATTTTAATTGTCTCTACTTTCTTTAGTATATTATTCATAAAGTTAATTTAAATTTTTTTTTAAAAAAATGTAATACCAACTCTGAGTGTATCTTTCCCTTGCTTTTTATTTGTATTGTTCTGGTTTTTGTCATTTGGTCCTGTGCTTTAATATAACTTGTAAATTTTTATTTGATGCTAGACACTTGAGTTGCAAAATCATAATACTCTGTGATATATTATTTTTCTTTATAGAGTTAGATTTTCTTTGACAGCCAAAGGTGTATCAACACATTTCTTGTTTCTTTTCTCTGCTGATTTAAAGCTCTGTAGAACATTCTAGGTCAGTTTAGTTGTTACTTTTTATTCCTTTCTAGGGTTTTAACAAAAGATTCCATGTTTAGAAATTTCTCAGATACTGGGGCTTGATTTTCAACTTTTGTCTCTCTAATATTACATGACAGATGCAATTTCTCTGCAGTTGTTTAATTTCTGGCTATTTTTCATTGCTAGTCTTTTATTTTCACTTTAGCTTTTATTTCCGTTTGTTCTTCTCTCCCCTTCTCTTCTTTCCTTTGTTTCTTATCTTTTGTTCTTTTACTTTTTGAGTCTCATGTTTTGTATGTAAGTATGACAGATCAACCAACAACTTGGGGAGGATTTGGCTGTAGATTTTTTTTAGTAAGCATTGTAATTTCTCATTCTGAAGATTTTGCTTCTCAAATCTTGTCCAATTTGGCAGCTTTAAACTCCTGGGCTTATCTCTTGTCCTAGTGAGTCTGCTGTTTTGCTTAGGTTATGCTCCATTTTGAAATGAATTGAAAAATATTTTCAGAAAGAATAGATGGGACATGTAGCTTACCTTATGTTTCCATTCTCCCAAGGGCTACAGATTTAAGGATTAAAGATCCTTAAATTCTGCCTGAGTTACTGAAAATGAGTGTTTTATGTATTTTGTCCAGCGTTTATATTATTTTGATGGGAAGACTTATCTGACTGAAACAATTTACTCTGTTGTAGTCAAAGCAAAAGTTTTGAAAATCAGTACTTGAGCTTACATTCATTGTTCCTGTTTTATGACAATCTCATAAGACAGAGATAGTACTAACTGAACTTCAATATCAATTCAAATCTTTTAATAAGTCTGTTGATTTTTCAGTTACACCCAAAGGGTTAGAAATACTTTTCATAAAAATAGTTCTAACATGCAGAATCTGCTGTGCATAAAACATTAACAATTATCTTCTTTGTGGCAGACTTATTAATCTTCATATATGTTACATATGTTTATGTTTATAATGTGCATATATATGTTGTCTTTCAAGACAGAGCTCCAAGTACTCTATCATAAGATGTTATTTGTGGATATATATTTACTAGACATGACCAATAGTATCACTCAGGAGGCAAAATAGGGCAGAAAAGATCCTAAATAGTTAACTCTATTAAAATTTCTAGGATGAGTTGTTAACACTAATGAAGAACATTTTTTATTTTCTTTTATAGTTTATACACTCATGTAATAAATAATATTCATAATAAAACTATAAAAGTGATAATTATGATTTTGGAATTATATAATTTCATACTCCTAGAGGGGCTAAAGAATATCCCATCCACAATCAGTTGTTTAAATTATATGTCTTACAATGACACTTGGTGTTTTAAAAAGAAAATGTATTTTGGGAGAATTTCATCCGAAAAATAAATCTGCCTCAATTAGAAAGCTTGAATTCTCATTCTCCTGCTCATTTAGCTTAATGAATGTCATTAGCATGGGCTGTTGATCATAATGGATAAGATATGAGATGCTTGCTTTCTCCCTTATGTTTTCCACCCCAAATTAAAAAAAAAAAGCCAAACTCCCTGCAGGTGGGATTTTTACAAGCATGGTCATTCCTCATCATAGGATAAAGCCAATATGACAAAAATATATTTATAGGCAACTTTGAGAAAAATATGACCTGATTTGTACTTTTGCTTTTCAACTTATTACTTTTGGAAATTTGGGTATATTGAACAATGTGGAAGGTAACATTTTAAAGGGAATTTGAATGGTTAAATATGTTTTTGCTTTGGTTTTGGAGATTGGGCTCTCTGTATTGCCCAGGTTGGTCTTGAAACCCTGGACTCAAGAGATCCTCCTGCTTTAGTTGGGATGACAAGCACATGTCAACCTGGCAAGATTAAAGATTTGTATCTTAATTATCATTTATAATATGATTATGACAAATATATATGTGTATATGATGGTGTATGTGTATTTTTATGCATATGTTTAGAGCTACAAAGATAATATGAATTTAAATCTTAATCTTATTACCTAAAAAATAAATTAATTTGGGAAATGAAATAAACTCTTCAGAGAAAAGCTCTTTGATTTACCAATAGACATAGAAAATATTATATAAAATTGGTGATTACTTCATGGCAATATACCAGTGGGGGAGGGACAGAGTGATGGCCAAAGTGAATACATCTGTACTTTTTAATGACTTTCTTTTAATATCCAACTGTTTTTATTGTCTGCTCTATAGGAACAAACTCACTGAGAAAACTTCAGAGCTTGCAAGAGTAGTACAGAAATAATGGATGTTTTTCCTATAAAGAAATCAAATCAAAGTGTATGCTTCACATAAAGTGTGGGTCAGGATCTTTAATATTCTGTTTTTCTGTTGTGGGAATACTTTAAAAGATGTTTAAGAATATTCTTAGGGAGAGAACTGTGGAAATTGTCAATCTATTGACAGTGCCAAAAAACTATTGATGATTGATAAATAATCTCTACCTATTATATAAAGACAAGGAAAAAAGGAAAGATAACAAAGGAGAAAATCTTAAACAAATTGCAAGGTGTCATAAGGAACATGAATATTAACAATAATGGATCAAGTCTGATTGTGCAAGAAAAAAGTGAACAAACAGAAAGAAGGACTATAGGAAGATGAAATAACAAAAATAGTGGAAGATAGTTATTGTGGTTTGGATGTGAGGTGTCCCCCAAAAGCTCATGTATGAGACAATCCAAGCAGGCTTAGAAGTATAATGATTGGGTTATGAGAGCCTTAACCCAATCAGTGAATTAATCACCTGTTATGGATTAATTGGGTGGTAATTGTAGGCTAGTAGGGTGTGGCTGGTGGAAATAGGTCATTGATGAGAAGAATGTTCTGCTTCCTGGGTGTCATGATACCAGCCTGTCCTTTGTCACACTCTTTCTCCATGATATTCTGCCTCACTTCCAGCCCCAAGGAAGGAATTTGGCCATCTGTGGACTGAGACTTCTGAAACCATGAGTCCCCAAATAAACTTTTCCTCCTTAAAGTGTTTTTGCCATATCTTTTAGTCATAGCAGTAAAAAAAAGCTGACTAAAATAATAGTACAAAATAGCTTACGAAGAACAGGAGGATAAGATAGAGAAATGAAAGAAAAAGAAAAATGCAAAAGAAGCTATAGGATAAATGCAAGATAAGGAAAATAAGGAATGTTACACTGAGTGGGATTTAGGTTCACAAAGCTTTGTGAGATTGGCAAGAGTCAGATGCTGAGATAGCTCTTATCTGCTGAATGTCAACTACAATCAAAATAGTTATGTACTCTCAAATTATAGAACTCCAACCTGAAAGATCATTGAAGGCTTGTTCCTTTTTTCTTTGAATTTACTGATCCATTATCAAATATGCTGGAGGCACTTTGCCTACACCAAGAAGATAATCTCTCCTTGCAAATAGCCCTAATGATCCACCTCTGTGGACAGTAGAGCAAATTTTGAAGGTTTTAAAATTCTAGAGTCATAGTGTCTAGATTCAAATACTAGCTTTGTTGCTTGCTTTCTGTGTGATCTTTGATAAGCAGTGATACTACTATGTGCTTCAGTGTCCCCATTTATACAAAGTGAGTAATAAGACCATTTATCTCATAATGTTATTACAGAAACTGAATGTGTTGACTCTTATAAAGTACTTAGAACAGTACATATTATATACTAAACACTATATGTTTATCATGGTTTAGATATTAGGTGTTGGGAACATGAGGTTCAGCTGGCTTGTAGAAGAATTGGTGGTAAACAACTCTAAGGGGTCCAGCTGGCTTGTAATTAGCAAATTGCCTGACCGCATGTCTATGCTATTCGGCCACTCATTTGTTACAATTGGAGAAAGGTGCTTGCATTGTACCCTGTTGATTGCTCTACTGGATAAATAGAGTAGCAGCTAGTCAGGTAGAGCAAGCAGCCAAAGGAAAAGCAGCCAGAGAAGAAGCAGCCAAAGGAAAAGCGGTAGCCAGAGAAGAGCAAGAAAGCAAGCAGCCACGTCCTGAAGGAAGAGAGCACAGAAGCAGTCGGAGAAGAAGTACAGTCAGAAGAAGCCGCCACAGCAGCAGAAGCAGAGATGTAAGAGAGATCAGCAGCGGTAGAAGATGCAGGTTCCGTGTTCCAGCCGCCGGCGTTTGCTCCCTTGTTCCCGGCTCCCCAGCACTTCCTAACTCAACCCCTCAGAGGACTGCCCCAGGCATGCTGGGTCGTTCTGCCCGTTCCTCGCTGTGGAGTGCAGTGGGGAGCGACTCCTCGCCCCATCCCTGTCCTAACTCGGCCCCTCGGAGGACGGCTTGCTAGGTCGTTCTGCCCGCTCCTCGCACAGGAACGCTGGGGGGAGCGACTCCTCTCCCCCGGTCCCCAGCCCTGTCCTGTTGGCACCTGGTTCCCAGTGTCCTGCTGGCCCCGGGGGAACAGCTAAGGTCCCCCGAAGCCGTTCTGCCGCTCCCCTCTCCAGAACCCTGCGGGGAGCGACAATTAGGTGTTCCCCAAAAGCTTATGTGCGAAACAATACAAGGCTTAGAGTTGAATTCATTGGGCAATGAAAACTTTAATCTAATCAGTTTATCTTTCCCCTTGAATGGATTAACCCAGTGGTGATTATAGGCATGTTGGTGTGGCTGGAGGAGGTAGATCACTAGGGATGTGCCTTTGAGGTATATATTTTACACCTAATGAGTGGAACAATCTCTCTTTCTGCTTCCTGTTATCATATCCTGAGCTGTTTTACTCCATCACTCCCTTCCAAACATGTTTTTCTGCCTCACCCTGAGGCTCAGAGCAATGGATTCAGCGATCTATGGACTGAGACCTCTGAAACTGTGAGCCCTAAATAAATGTTTCTTCTTTTTTCAGGTTTTTAGGTCACGGCACTGAAAAAATTGACTAAAACAATGCTTATTAGAAAAATTAATAAAAATTCCATAAGCCTAATAGAAATATTCTCATTAATTTGTTAAATACTAAGTACCAGCTATTTGTACTCTTTTCTGAGAACTCAAAATTCTTTGGTGAACAAAATAGACAAAAAAACCTTTATTTTCATGGAAATGACATTCCCATAGATACATCTTAGTGGAAATACTCAAGGCATGATGATGCTGTTATTATGAACTGAATCTTTGTGTTTTCACCAAATTCATATATCAAAGTCCTAACCTCCAGTGTAGCTGTATCTGGAGTAAGGAAGTAATTAATTTTAAATCAGTGGGTTGGGGCCTGATCCAATTGGATTAGTTTACTTGTAATAAGAGATATCAAAGACTTTGCTCATGCAGTTTGTCATTCCTTCCCTCTCCCTCACCTTCTCCCTCTGTATACATTTAGGACAGGGCATGTGAGGATCCAGCCATCTGTTATTCAGGAAGAAAGCCTACTCTTGGATCTGAATCCTGTCTGAATCTTGATCTTTGACATTCTCCAGAACATTGAGAAAGCAAATGTCTATTGTTGAAGTCACTTAGTCTTTTGTAATTCATAATAAGAGGTGGAAAATACCAAAACAATTTGAACACTGACAAAAAAGCACTATTTCTACCCTCATTTCATAGATAAAGAGAGGCAGAGAAAGATTATTTAGGATTTTAAATACTAAATGCTTGCAAGTGTGCTTCCTACAATTCCTTATCTACTTGAAATTTACTATTTATTTATTTGTGTTCTTATTCATTTATTCAGGAAATAGATATTAATATGTTTTGTCAGACCTTGAGTACAAACCCAGAGACATTCTGTCTCTAGAATCCCTCCTCCTAATCATTTCTTTTCTGTCTCAATGAATAATTCGGTAAAGCTGGAAACAATTTCAAACATGTTGAACTTATTCTAGGCATTTCATTTGTATTTTCCAACTCAAGCACAGTATCTAGAGTAGAGTAAAATGGCAGACTGCAGGGACATGGCATCTGGTCACTCTGTGACTTGAAACAAAGAAGCCCTGGGAAACCCACCTTCCTGCAAGGTAAAACATTGGAAAAATTTTGGTGGAACACAGTATAGGAAAGTAAGATACCCTTCGTGTTTACAGTATTTGAGTGTAGTTAGTGGAAAAGAACTGATTGATACCCAGCCAATCAGCACCATGACTGCCTTTGCTCTTCAGTTAACATGGGAGCATGGGAGATGCTGATTGATACAGTGTGCCAAGTTCTGCCACAGAGACCAAATGCAGGCAGAAATGTTGCACCTGGCCAAAGTAAGGACAACTCTTCTGCATTTCTGCTGTGGAAGGGAAAGAAGATTCCCCTACCCACTGATAAGGATGTTGGGAATTAGGCATTTTGACCAAAGTGGCAGATGAGAAGGAGTCTGGTCACCAAAGCAGATTTCTCCACAATCCTGCCAATAATTCAACTGCCTGATGCAGATAGGCTGATTGCAAATAGGAGCTCTGCTTTGGGCCTAAACTAAGACAACTCTGTAGCTTCTCCACTGTGGACAGGAGAGTAGATACTCCCAATCATTTGTAAGTAAGTTGGGCAATAGCCATTTTGACCAAAGAGTCAGGTGAGAAGAAGTTGGGTCACCAAAGCTTGTTTCTCTACAAACCTGCTAGGACCTTGCTGACATTCAGAGATTGAAACTGGAAGAGCAGCTCTGGGGACTAGCCCAGATATCAACCAGTCAAGAGGGATTTGGGTTGGAGGAGCACAGGGGATCCCAGCTTCACCCAGTACCCCTCCCTTAATTGAAGGGCCCATGTGACTACCTAAGGCAGGTCCAGAGCACATGAGAGAGCACAGTGTCTGGGTCTAGAAGGTCTGGATGAACTGTGTATGCATCCAGCAGAGGGAGTGTTGCTCTGCACCCACTGCCCTGGGCCTGGAATCTAGGAGCCCTCTGGAGTTACTGTTCCCCCAGTGCAGGCCAGCAGGGGACTGCCCCTCAGAGCATGAATTAACCTGAATTCTCCATGGCTGTAGCAGACCAGAAAACCCCAGGTGAATGAGCTCTGGACCCACACCCTGGCAACCCAACCTCCACTCTTAGAGTCCTATAAAGATTCCACCTTTTCATCATAGCACTTCTGGCTGTGGATTTCTACTAACAATTCTTAATCAGACACTGATCATCTGCCTACAACTGGTAATGAGACAACTGCAGAGATCACAATTCAATTTTTTCTTTTCTTTAAGAAATTTTTTATTCTTTTTTTTAGATATAAACTGTGTCTTTCTCTTCCCTTTTTTCTTCATATTTTTTCCTTCTTTTTTTTTTTCTCTTTTAGTTTCAGATATTTTTCCTTGTAGGATGTAATTGCTAAACCTACTATTCCTCTCATAGAGAGTAATTATCATTGTCATAGATATAGAAGGAACAAAGGAATTAGAATAATGTGGTGTATAACATTCATTTGATGTTCATTTTTATTGTATTTCCTTATCTTAAGAGGCATTGGATATCATAAAAGTAAAAAAATAGTTTACAAATTAGGGAGCCTGATATTGAACTCAACTATCCTGACAGAACTCCAATCCAAATAAAGGAGGGGACAACATCCCCAACCCATCAAAAAGATCCCACAGGAAAACAAGTAGAGAGGAGTCTCAGGGCCCACACCCCAGCACCAATCCATACTTCACATTCAGCAGAAAACAGCAAAACAAACAATTCAATCATACACAAATTCAATCACCACAAAATGTGGTGAAAAATAATTTACTTCAATTCAAGATACAGCAGGAAATTCTTCAAAAATGAGAAATCAGGCTAGCAAAGCTTTGCCTTTAATCTACAACTTCCCAAACATGGAGTCCACAGATAGGGAGCAAGATGTAAACCTAGAAAAAACTATCAATGACCTGGTTACTAAAGCAATCAAAGACCTAAAAGAAGTTCTAAAGAAGAAAATAAGAGAGCAAATACAGAAGATGAAAAACTTCTTTAACAAAGAAACTGATACACTAAAAAGAGATGTTTTATACTTGAAATCCTCAGTCAACCAAATCAAAGGCTCAATGGAAGAATTTAATAACAAATTCATTTCTATAAAAATAGAACCTCAGCCCTTAAGGAAAGAATTTCCAATAATGAGGGTAAACTGAGTAAATTTGAATGCACAGATAATCGAAAAGAAAACAAAATTACTGAGCATGAACAAAATTTTCAAGCAGTCTGGGATGAAATCAGAAGAAATCTGAGTGCTATTAGAATATAGAAACACATCAAAATTTAAATGAATGGCATAATGAATATTCTAAATGAAATTGAGAAAATTTCTCTCATTAAAGTAAATTTCTCACATATCAGAAATGAGTCAGACATCCTCATCCAGGAAGCATTTAGGATATCCAATAGACTTATCAAATGAGAAGTTCACCAAGACACATCATATTCAAAATGTGCAACAGAGAAATCAAGGATATCTTATTAAAAGCTGCAAGACAGAAACATGATGTCACATTCACAGGCAAGCCAATAAGGATCAGACCACTTTTTTCTCAACTCAGATCATAAAGGTGAGGAGAGTGTGGAATGAGATATTTCAAGCAATGAAAGAAAAAAAAATTGCCAACCAAAAATACTATACACAGCAAAACTCAGCTTCAAATTTGATGGGGAAATAAAAAAACATTCCATGACAAGACAAATTAGAAAAATAAATGAACACAAAACAAACTACAAAGATTGCTCAAAGAGAAACTCAAACAGAGGAAATAGCAAACAACTCCTCAAACCCACAAACAGGGGGAAGTCAACAAGAGAGAACTCTACCAAAAGACAATTAATTCAGCACAAAATATAACAAAAATATCGTGAAAGCAGTGAACCACAACTACATGTCTATTCTAAAACTGAATGTGAATGGTTTCAATGTCTCAATCAAAAGACACAGATTACCACAGTGAATTGAAAAAACAATTTCCAACAATATGCTGCTTATCAGAGACACATTTCACAGCAAAATGTAACTGCAGACTGACAGTGTAATATTAGAAAAAATCTATTAGGCCTACGGCCAAAAAAAGAAACCCAGTGTTATGATACTTACATCTGACAAAGTAGGTTTCAACCAAAAATTGGTCAAAAAGACAAAGAAGGCCACTACATCTTTTTTTTTTATTATCCCTTGAACATTTTTTTTATTACAAGTATATACAGATACAATTGAGGGGGAAACATTATCAAACCAATAGTAATAAATGTATATATACTTTGTTATCCAGGGGTAATGCCAAACCATGGATGACCACCTTGGGTTTCACCTGTTGCAGTTTCCCCCAGAAGAACTCATGCGTTAAATGGGTATCTCGTGGAGGAATGACATCAGCTTCTGGGATGGTTCCCCCCTATTCCCACTCTCTAGTCTCCTATGAGTTCTTCATACACCCTCCCCCTTCCTATCCCCCTCCCTATGCCTCCAAGTATCCTAGGGAGCCATCCCCCTATTACTCTGAGAGTCATTCAATTTGAAATAATGTTAGGTTAGCCATCTACCCTACTGTTTCCCCATATATTCTAGCATCCAAAGATGAGAGAAACCCTTCAGCCCTTGAGTCTCTGGGATTGGGATACTTCACTGAGCATAGTTTCCATCTCCATCCATTTGACACCAAAAGCCATAATATTGTCTTCTCTAATGGCCGAGTAGAATTCCATTGTATATAAGTACCAAAGTTTTTGTAGCCACTCATTGAGTGAGGGGCATCTGGGTTGGTTCCATAGTCTAGCTATAGTAAATTGAGCTGCTATAAACATTGATGAAGCCATATCACTATAATATGCTGATTCTAACTCTTTTGGGAAAATCCCCAGGAGTGGGATAGTTGGGTCATAACGTGGTTCCATCCTTAATTTTTTGAGGATTCTCCACACTGCTTTCCATAGTAGCTGAACCAGTTTGCAGTCCC
>PVKS010022897.1:0-33094 GCA_004027875.1 Aplodontia rufa
GGATAGGATCCAGAAAAACTCAGAAAATAACAAAATGGTTAGAGCACTGACTAAAATAAGCTAAACTCATTGGGATTTTTGAGTTTGGAGCAGACTGAGGAGAGACTTATTTAGTTTCTTTTTTTTTTAATTTTGTTTATTAGTGCATTATAGTTGTACATAATGATGGGATTTGTTGTCACATATTCCTAGATGCACATAATATGGCAATATAATTTGCTCAATATCCCTACTCCCTTGTACCCCTCTACCTCCCTCTTCCTGTCCCTTCATCCTTTGCCTTTCTTCTGGGTCCAATATTTTTCCACAAAAACCTAAGTACAGTATCATAATTCTTATACCTATGAAGAATGTTATTTATATACATGACTATAGTATATACAGTGACATACTTATAAATGCTTGGAATGTACCTTGCTTTATCTCAGTTCCAACATTTCCCCTTCTCCTCCCTTCCTATCATCCCTTGTTATTCTTTGATATATATTGACAATAGGATTAAACATTTATGTTTTTGTAAAGGCATGCAGTATAGCTTGTTGAAATATCTTATGCAACTGTATATCATAAATATTAATAAATTGCATTTTTGTTCTATAGGTAATACTATGGTAGGATTAACTGTATGCTGCTGATCTCAGCTTCCACCAAGGGAAAGACACAGTCACATGAGTATGGATTTGCTTCAGCCTTTGAGAAGAAATAATAGTCAATGAGACAGATGTGATTTGTTATCAACTTCAGACAGGAGAGGAAATGCTTGCTAGGAGAGGTCCCTGAAATGGATGGAACTGCAGAACAGAACCATGTGTAGACAGGAAGGGATCTCTGCCCTCCAGCCACATGAGTTTTAGTTGGCACCACAAATAATGATGTGGACACCATCTGTCCATGAAAATCAAACTTCCTAATACTAAGCCTCATCCCACTCTGCTTCCTCCTTTACAATTGGTTTGGAGGGCTATTAAGTATGGGCCATTGTCCTCTCTGTTATTCTGTGCTGGTGACGGAGTCATTTGCTTCCTATTATTGTGCGTTAGCAGGAGTTGATTGGAGATGCTTCATTGTGTTTATAAAGACAGCCTCTGTGAACTGCGGCATGCTACTTTCAGCTCATAGAAAATAAATATCAAGTATGTGTGTCTGTAAGTCACACTGATCTAGAAAGTACTTCTACTTTCCTCCACCTTAACATGTTAGTACTCTCTGGGAGTAGTTCAGCACTTTCAGGAATTTCTTTCAGTCCTTGAATCAATAATTTATTATTTGGAAAATTAGTATCTTAACATGTATTATATAATAAGTTCAATTATTGGGTTATACAGATATGAAAACTGGGGTAGAGGTATTGCTTATCCCTTCTTAATAATCTAAAGTATAATATATAGAAAATACAGATTTTCTTAAAAGTCAGGGAGCCACTGTGGTATTTCTTTCCATGAGGGCAGACACCTGATATCATTGCTACCTCCAACCATAACCCCTCTGTGTCCACATCCTATTCTTGGATTCTGCTTCTGCTTCTTTCCTCTTCCAAATTTTTACTCAGTTTTCTTACAGGATTCTTCTTTGAAAGCAGCATAGTATGGTGCTAACACCCAGTGCTTTGAGTCCCCCTAGGTGCAGGTTTCAACAGCAGCTCCATCTTTTCCCTAGTTGGGAACATTGTCAAGTTCCTTAATTGCTCTGTGACTCAGTTTCCTCACTTGTCAAATTAACATAAATAAATAAAGTAGGTCTATTAGGAAGACTAAATGCAGTAATACAAAAGATGTACCACATCCAATATATACTAAAATTTAAAAATATTCTAGGAAAAGATAGCTGATTTTGTTTTTATTTTATCACTTTCCTCAACTCTGAGACATAACTCATTCCTTCATTCAGTAAATATGTTGCAGACTTTATGCACATGAATGTATAATAGATTATCCTGGATAAACAAACAGCTACAATGATGATAAAAATGGACATGGTGCATATACTCATGGAGCTTACAAGGAAATTAAGAAATGCTACACATTAAACTATGTAATTGTAAGATACATCCTGATCTCAGTAATATGAAAATGTGAAAAATGGGTACATTCAAAAATACTATTTTCTCATTTCAAATTTTAATGCTGATTAATTTCTAAATACTAACCATCAGCTTTAAGCTTTCCTTTAGTTTTAGTTATTCTAGTTTCCAGCCAGCCTATTTCTTCTCAGTGGTCCCCATGGGCTCCCCCCACCTGCAATTACCAATCAAGAGTAGGTTCAGGTCCTGATCCAGCCTGTTGATCATTCATTGTTCTAGGCTGTCCCAGCTAATGCTGGGCTTTTCCTGAAGTTCAAGTCCTCCTGAGGTATCACATTCTAAAATGTACAGCCCAGTTACCACAAGTGATTTAATACAGTGCCAATTATCATTTTTGGCTTCCTTTCTTGCTAAACCTGAAAGAACTTTGTCATTCACTATGCTGTTTAGCACCACAACCCACTCCTCTATTCCTCCTTTCCTCTATACCTCTCCAACTCCACGGCTTCTCCCAAGCCTCTCTTCCCGTCTCTCATATTCTCCACAAAAACTCTATCACGCATCCCAATATTGTGGGCTTATTTCTTTCTACCTTTTCCTTTGTTCCTTCTTTTTTAAAATTCATTCAACATAGTCTTACATATTGGAGGGCGCTGTTGTTACATATTCATGAACACATGGATATTGACAGAGCAAGCCAAGGCTGATGCCAGTTCATGATCTCCCCTCTTTGAGTTCTCCCTGTTCCCATGTTTCCCCTACTTTACTCCCGTGTTAGTTGGGCTTCTCATGGATGTTGAGGGTTCCAACTGAATTGATATCCCCCTTCTCCCTCCCTCCAGGTGCCTTGATATCCCCCCTAATCCCTCCCTCCCAGCCATCCCCCCTCCTTTCACTCCCCAGCATCATAGTCATGGTTCCCACAGGTCGTGTAAAAATTCACCCATGTTGAGGTTATTATTTAGCTTAGCCAACTTTCAATCTGTTTCTGATTCTCACTTCCACATATGAGAGAAAACATTTGGCCCTTGAGTCTCTGAGTTTGGGATATTTCACTAAGCATAATTGTTTTCCACTTCCATTTGGCTGCAAATGCCATGATACCATTCTAATAGCAGAGTAGAACTCCATTTATATATGTACCACAGTTTTTGAATCCACTCATCCAGTGAGGGGCATCTGGGTTGGTTCCAAAGTTTAGCTATAGTAAATTGAGCTGCTGTAAACATTGATGTAGCTGTTTCTCTCTAGTATGCTGATTCCAGCTCTTTTGGGAAAATACCCAGGAGTGGGACAGCTGGGTCAAAAGGTGGTTCCATCCCTTGTTTTTTGAGGAGTCTCCACACTGCTTTCCAGAGTGGCCGTACAAGCTTGCAGTCCCACCAACAGTGTAATAGTGTTTCTCTCTTCCCACAACCCTCCAGCATCTGTTAATTGTTTGTATTCTTCATTTTTTGCCATTCTGACAGGAGTGAGGTGGAAACTTAATATTCTTTAAATAACAAATTTATTAATTCAGAGGCAAGGGAAATACCAAATAGATAATGCCAGAATTTTTCCTTATTTGAGGCAAGAAGAAAGAGAAGAGTCTAAATGTGTGTTTACACATTAATAACTTTATTTCTGTCGTGTAACAATGCCCTTTTGCTACTCTCACCTAATGTTTGGGCATAATAGGGCAGACAGGGATGAAGAATGAGGATAAGAATAGCTGAGAGTGGGGAAAACCAATGGAGTTGGTCCTTGCAAATGAACAACTCTCTTCACATAGCAGTCTCCATAAACCTTGGAGATTGGATCTCCTTACCTACCCCATGCAGACTTTAGGTCAATCTTGGGCATGGTAGGAGTAGCATGCATCCTGTAGAAGCTACTTGTTGGCTCAATGTGAATTCACTTTCACTCTTGGTTCCCCTTACATTTGCATAAACACTGTGTTTTCTTGGTACCTCAGGTACCATTGGTTGAGTTCTAGGCCAGTCAGTTCTTTAAGAATTTTCAGGACTTTTAAGGTTAATGAAACAATCAGTCTGTAATGTGCAAAGTGTGCAAAACACACAAGTGGTTATTGATGTTAGAAATAATCATGGCTTGCTATAATAATTTGGCCTTGGAATTACTATTTTGCTGTGTGTTGTAATTTATCATTTGCATTTCTTGATATTTAGTTATGGGAGTTTTTAAAATAGGGATGTCAGCATTTTAGTTTCATTTTATTAGAGTAAGTCCTGAAAGTCAGGGGAATTGGGTTTCTAGGTCTGGCTCAATACGCTTTAGAGAAGACTGCATGTTACCAATGGTCTTATGCATTTTTCCAACTTCCACATGGGTCGGAAAACCACACAACAGATAATAAATTAGCACAGTGATTTTTGTTGGACTCAATCCTAACTCAATTATTCAGTTTCTAGAGGCTGCATAAGGATGGAGTCAAATCTTTTGATAATGTTCCTTTAGAATCTCTGGGAGTAACCAAATTTGGAATGATATGCTGTCACGTCATTTTAAGAAACACAGTCACTGTCCTTGACGATTGGTTAGCAATGCCTCAGAGAATACCTCGTGTACAAATTTCATTAATTATTTTACTTCAAACATGATGAAAGTTTTTTTTTTTAAATTCAGATGAGATCTAAAGCAAAACCAGATGTAATTTGCAATTTGGAGTCACAAAGTATTTATTTCAGGAGCAAAACCATTTCTGTGGAGTTGCAAGGTATACTGAAGATTATAATTTAGTTAAAAATGATCAAGAATTTGTAAAGTTACTGTGTTAAAAATATGTTAAGTTTTTCAGTAGAGCTTTTCAGACGACATTTGTTATCAAGGAGCACTAGGTTTAAAGATAGCCAAATGTTGAAAATGGAAGTGCTACTTATTCCATAGCTGCCTCTTGAAATCTCACTGCATAATTATGCTATAGTAATTACGCATTCAACAGAGGACACAATTCAGGCACCTACATCCCACCTATGGATTTGTTACCCACACTTCCCTTGGCCACAGGGGCCTGAGGTAACCTCTCTTCTTATATTATCATTCTGCACATCCAGCCATAGCACCTGTTGTATTATTAAAGACAATTGATATCTCCTCCAAGTTTTGGGTTTGCCAAGCAAACAAATATAATTACGTTTCTCTCTTCTCACAAGATATGCCTATAATCTACATAAATTATCAACAAGTGAGTAGCTATATTTACATAATAACCTTATGGTTCAAATGAATGGATACTGGGACTGGTATTAGAACTCACACTTCTCATCTACAATTTTTATAAATAGAACAAAAACTGCATGTTAAAATGACAGATTGTTACCATGAACCAATTTATAGTGAACAATGATATTGTTTTGGGGGCAAGACTAGGGGGACAAAGAGATGCCTAAGTACAATTGTGTACCTTTTTATTAATTGTCAATGTTAATAATCACTGCTTAAAATAATTCTGGTTTTACCTCTGAGATTAGATGGGATAATTAACCCTCAGATTTTTATTAGAGCAAAAAGTCATTTTGTGAAGACACAGCTTTGATACTTCAGGGTTTCTGCAAGGTTTTCTTACTCTTTTAATCATCTCACTATGCAAATTGGTACTCAATTCTTATATCTTCTTGCTTCTCTGGGGGAAAGGATTTGTGCAGATTCCCAAATTGGTTACTCTAATTGTGGCAAAGTACAAAGTGATAGGAAACTTTAAGAAGGTTTGTTTTCCAAAGGGGTATCTTTAGTCCCATGTCATTCATCTTGTCCCAGGTCCCCAATCTTAAGGGCCAGCATTGCTGTGATGACACAAAGTATCCAAATTTGGTCTTTATTAGTAGTATGAAGTTTCATTTCCCATTTCTAGCCAAAGATTGTAGGAAGATGCGTTTCTTTCTCTTCTTCATGTTACATTTTTTCCCCAAGAAATTAAAAGGGCTTTTCAATCATACTGCATACTTCAGGGCCCACTTCAGATTCTACCTATTTCTTTGAAGATTTCTCTTATAGATCTAGCATAGCAAATTCCCATTTCTGATGTTTTATAACTTTTGCAATTCTCTTTCTTTATTTAAGAACTTGACTACTAGTTGCACTCTGTTCGTGAATCTTTGAATATGCATATTGAGTTAAATGTTGAAAGAATGAGATGTGGTTTTATGCATTGTAAAATCATATTACACCTTATTTTACCTTCTCTTGTGAAATTAATCACTGTTATTTCTTTTACCCTTACTTGTGACAGAATAAATAGATAAAATAGATAAACTAAGTGTAAATTTAAATTAAACTTTGTGAAATAGTGACCTTGGGAATCTATGAGATATCAAAAAAAATTTGATGGATCATGTTATTTTCAATTTATCATTATGTAGCCGTGTAAATACATGCTCTTTTAGATTACCCATACATCAAAATCAAGCATCACATAAATTATGACCCTGGGTTACTGTCTGAAAAGCACAAAGTAGCTTCTGTAATCTGTAGGGATCCTAGTGAATTCTACACAGCAGCCCAGTCTTCAATGGCATAGAAGGAAATACCAAGCAAAAAGGCATATTTCTTGCTGTTACCTTAAATAAAATATTTTAAAGGCTAGGAGTAGACAAATATTTTTATGTTTCTCTTGAGAAATTTCCATATATTCCAATTAATAGTACCACAATAAAATGTGGAAAATATCAAAAGGATAATTTTTCCAAAGTGACATTTATTTATCATTAAAGTAAATAACTCAATTAACTAAACACATTAATTAAATCAGACAAGTAGGAATATTCCATCCTTCTTCTGTTTTTGACACAAGAATTGGTGTTTAAGCCTCTACTTTCAGGTTACCAATATCATTGTAGAAAATATCTCTGTTTTCTTCATCTTCATTCTATACTTGGATCTTCATGCCACTAACCTATTCTGTACTACACTTTCAGAACAATTTCAACAAGGAGAGTCACACAGTAACTGCTTTTCTATTTGCAATACAGAAGTAGAAAGGATGGGCTATAGAATGAAAGATTCAAAGTCAGCTTGTCTCAGATATAATCCCAAACCCACAACTTTCAAGTTGCGTGGACTTGGGAAAGATACTTTTTACTAGTTGCTTTATCTCCAAAGTAGTGGGGATTAAGCACTTAAAGAATTATGATAATTAATTTATAGATACAGGCAACATACTTGGAAAATATGCCTGACTATTAGTAACTACTCAATCAATAAATTATTAGCACTTTGCATTAGTCAGGGTTCTTCAGAGAAAACAGAACCACTGTTTTCTAAGGAAAGAATGGGTGACTGGACAACCTAAACACCCAGGAGATCCTGGGAGATCCAAGGTGGTTAGTCTGAGGCAAGCAGACTCGAGAAAAAAAATGAGCTGATTTTTCAGCTTAAGTCCAAAGACAGGAGAAAGTCCATATTCCAGTTGGAAGGCATTCAGGTAGGAAGAATGCTCTCTGACTTGGGGAGGGTCAACATTTTTTTCTACTCAGGCCTTCAAGTGAATGGATGAGGCCTCCACACATCAGAGAGATTAAAAAGCTTTATTAAGTCTGTCAATTTATTGGTTAGTCTCCTCCAAAAACATCTTCACAGAAACACTCAGAATCAAGTTTTCCCAAATATCTGGGCACCCCTAGTTCAATCAAGATGACATAAAATGAACCACACTGTTACTAAATTTATAATAATGTTTATAATTTTTAATCATGCATTACAAAATACCTGTGTATATGTGATATAATTTTCTACATCATATCATATATCATCATCATGTGGACTGCTTAGCTTGGCATCCAAGTCCACCCAATATATCACGTATGCTCAGTTCTTATTTGTTAATTATAAAATCTGTCCAATTCAAATTCTGTCTTACGTGTAAGTTCATTTAAACACTCACATTTTGAAGCTGTTCTTCCATCATAAAATCCTAGCACAATTGCCTTATCTGTAAGTTGATGAAAATAGTGACTATCTCAGCAAGTGACTGAAGATTGCACAAGATAACTCCTAAGTGGTGACTGGCATCTAATAGGTTCACAATAGTATTTGTAAAATATAATAATGATCATTTGTTTTGTTGTAATTATTTTGAAGTTGGGACCTTATTTGCCATTCCAATGAGTCATAATTTGCCACTTTCAAATGTTCTTGACTTTATTCACACACTTCCTAATAGTTTTAACATTGCCTAAAATTGTAGCTCTTTGAATACACGATTTATTCCTGATGATTCAATTTTTAAGGTTTAAGAAATTTGTTTGACAGAGTTTGTGCTGAATGATCATCATCTTCTTCATCATGGTCATTATTATTCTCATTTGTATTATCAAGGCTAGTACATTTCAGACAACGTTTATTTACAGAATGAATGCATGCATGAATAAGTGAAGAAATAGTGTTTTCTTTTTTTAAGAGAGAGGGACAGTGAGAGAGAGAAAGAATCAACTTTTATTTAGTTTTTCATGTGGCTTCATTGCTCTGACACTTAATTTTGCACGTGGTGCTGGGGTTCAAATCCACGTCCTTGCACATGCCAGGCAAAGCGCTGTAACCACTGTGTCACTGCTCCAGACCAGAAATAGTATTTTCTGTATGTTCAAGGAGAGCAAAAGTATATATTATACAATGTACTAAGTATGAAAGTTTATGCTTGCTTTAGTGTTACTCAGATCAGGATTGACATATAGTGAAAGGGTCCAGGATTGCATTAATTGAACTAAAGAGGAGTGATGGAGGACTGAATCAACACAAGGCACACACTCGATTAGGCATGATAAACTCTGCAGCGCTCATGTCACAGCAGTCGATACCAAATCTGGATTCTGAGTATAGATATGCAGTCCACAAAAGGCATCCTCCATCATGTTAATTTTTGTTGATTTGAATTTTCTTTGATTTATTGTTTGCACTTATAAATCATTTTGTGTTTTAAGTTGTAGAAAAGCTGACAAACACAAGACTATATGTTTAAGTTCAGAGGTTTTGCATATATAACTAAGTTACATACTAACAAAATAATTAGTACTAGGAGTCATAAGCCTTGTTTTCCTTTAGAGTGAGACAATCTTACTCAAACTTGCGTAAGAGGTATATGACCCAGGCATTTATTCAGTAGAACTCCATTTGAGAACAGCTTGTTAGTGTGTAGCGTTGGATATATGTACCCTTAGAAACATCACAGTGACATACATCAAAGTTAATCTGTAATCCAGGCATCAGTCCAGCTGGTACATTCTGTGACTGTGAGTGCAGCACTCTATTTTTAGTAGTAATTTATTTGGCATGCATATTGAGACCTTTCATGGGAATAACAAAATGACTCACATCTTGAGCTGTCCAGTTCTCCTCCTAAGAGCCACCATGTGAGGATGCACAATTGCAGGCCTGAGACTGTTGGTAATTGCCTGCTCCTTCCACCCTTCCACATTTGTATGAACTCTCTTGAATAAATGATGAAGAACTTTTTTTTCCTCAACCCCAACAACTAAGTCTCATAATTAGAATTTGCTACTTCTTTTAATACATTCAATTATCTGCTGATTCAAGCATCTTTAGGTCAAATGCATTAGAAAACAGCTAATTATGCCCTTTTCCATGGATAAGAAAATCTTTAAATTTAATTAAAAGACCTTAACTCAACTCCTTCACAGTAGGGTCTACTTCCCAATGGATTTTTTAAAAGCAGGGTGACTTAAAAAGAGAAGTTCAATATGCAAATTGGTGGCTGTTATTAGTTGTTTCTTTTTTAAAATAAAAATATTTTGGTTGAAATATAGTTTATCATTAATTTCAGTTTCTCATTCACCCCTCTGCATTTATTCTTAAAAGCACAGATGATTGAGAAAGTTTGTTTTCCAGTTTCAAAGTTTAAAAAATTTTTCCATTTCTTGTGCCATTAAAGTATCTTCACTGTAGACTACCATTTCTCAGCCTCAGTATTCTCTTTGATATACTAATAAACACATAAGCAAAGGTGGCAGAAGAACATCTTTAAAGAAGAGAGAAAAATGTTAAGCACCACATCTGAGCCATGTATGGTTCAAATACACAGGATATTTTGACTTTTATGAGAGGAAAGCCATAAAAATATTTTTCTATTTCTCCTTTATAAATTGGAATAGTAGAATAGAGAGCTAAGTTGGTTTAATGTCTTCCTGGAAAGCATGAAAGTCAGGGTAACTCACATGCCTTTTCTTTAGTTTTATGAGTTTTATTATTTTACTTAGAACAAATTTGTTTTTTTTTATTAAAAATTGATCTTACACTAAAGGAGAAAGCTGGATGTTGAAAGGAAGTAAACAACCTTGAAAGAAAAAAATATATAATATTCTTCAATGAGTTTCTTCTTCCCATCCATTCTCTCTGTCCCTCGCATCCTCTTCCCATCCCTCCTTTCTTTGATTGCCTTCTCCTCTTCTCCTTCTCATACTTCTTTCTTCTTGTTTTACTCTTTGTGGAAGATGCTTAATTAAATGTGCAATATATTAATATCTTAAGATGTCTGTGGTAGCCCAACCATACTCCACTCTCCTTCTTTTTCCTTATTTGATTCAGAGTTATTGGAGTGTATAATTAATGAAACTAATGATTTTATGGATTCAATGATTAGGCAAAGAGGAACCACTGGAGATTTTTGAACAAGGAATGACATCAGGAAACTAATTTTTCAGGAAGATTTATCTCTCAATAATGGGCAGGAAGAACTGGAAGGACTCAGTAGAGTTTCCGTTCTCAGGCAGGTGTTGAGTGTTTTACATAGCCTAAATAGTAACTGTGGAAAGAACTTCACATTGAGAGACATGTGGTAGAATCAGCCAATGACAGACTGGATACAGGAAATGAAGAACACAGTTGAGCCAAAGATCGTCTAGTTTTCAAGCGTGAATGATTAAGGGAAATGGAACTGTTATAAATGGGTGGTGACGAGAACAAGTTAGGTAAAGACGGTAGCTTCAGCTTTAGGAATATTGCCATTCATGCTGTGAAACTAACTGTTTCTAGGTGGAAATAAACAAGTATATCAAGAAGTTTGGAGAAAGTTGCTTAAATTGAGCAAAAATAGACCAAGGTTTTAAAAAACCCAGTTCATGAGTGTTGACATAGACTACTCAAACCTCTTCATACTTTGCCTATTAATTTATCTTCCTTTGTATGATCAGTTATTACCCCAAAATGTCTTATTTTAAATTCCTTTATGCTTTTTAAGGCAGAGAGTAGATCTTGGCACTCCTGCCAGATTTTTCCTTTTTTTTTTTTAAATAAACTTAAAGATTTTATTAAATGAGGGTTTTGGGATGCATGCTTGGATGAGGAAAATACATGAGTTGGAAATAGCAAATGCTTCAGAGAAGCCAGGAAGAAAGGGAGGGAGAGAAAAGGAAGAGAAGAAAGGAAGGGAGGAAAGACGGATTAGACTGTGGTCGGGGAGGTTTGGAAGCTATGGGGGCTTTCACTAGGTGATAGAAGTATTGGTGGTGGTGGGCTGAGGTGTATCTCGGTGGGAGAGTGCTTGCTTAGCATGCTTGAAGCCCTGAGTTTCTATTAGTACTGTAAAAAAAGAAAAGAATAAAAAATATTGGTAGTAGCAGGTTATGTTGTTCCTTTTTCATTTTTAGTAATTACTTTTTGAGTGAAATGCTGTTTATGGTCATAATATGGCTATTCCATATGTGCCTCCATAACTCCATATTTGGATAAAATATGCATTCTTCTTTACTCCAAGTGTGACAGAGATTTTTGTGTGTGAATTTAAAAAATGTTGTGAATCTTTGTTTAAGGTTAGAATTGGAAAAATATATGCTTCCTGAGAGGCCAGTCACATGTAATTGTGAATATGTGGGTGGGTAGAAAGAAAGACAGAAAGAGAAAGAAAGAAAAATAAAGAATTGGGTAGTTTCTGTCCAGAAGGGATGTTTCCTGAAGAGGGTGGGTTATTGTTCTGTTGTGCTGTGGGAAGTGAGAAATCCCAGAGGGGAGCCAGGAGGAGGAGCTGGTCTCTTCAACAGTGAGGCACTCATGCCCTGTGGGTGCCAATGGGCTTTCTGAAGAGGAGTTAGGCAGCTGAGCACAGAGATCAGAAAGAAGCAGGAGATGACACTCTTCTGTGTTGCTGGGTCTTAAGGGAAAACACTTCTCACATAAAATGAAGAGCCTTGAGAACCAAGGAACCAAGACCTTTGGACTTAGATTAATGGAAAACATATGGAAAGAAGCCCAGAAGAACTTAATAGTAGGGCTCTGCTATGGTTTCTTTCCTAATGTGATACAGAATCTGAAAAATAGTTGAATTTCCAGGGCAAACCTGGGGACCTGGTTACTTATTTCACTAGAGTACAGTTTGAATTGTGAGATTCTTTCATATTTAAAAGTTTCTGGCTATGATTTAGAAATCATCATCAAATTTCAAAATAGAAAAAATGAGACACCATGTCCTGAGTACAGTCTTTTGAAAGAAGCATGTTTGATCCTAGGGTGGTCACAAAGGCCTAGATGTTACCTAGGTCAGAAAAGTGACTAACAGGAGAATTGATAGCCGAGGCAGACAGTAGAGAGGGAGTTGCACACTAGTCACTGAATTGGGGCAACCCTTATAGCTAAGCCAGCCCTACAAATCTCATATTGCAAGGGGACATTGAGATTTTTGCTTCCATATATGAGTAAGAATGTAAGGGTAGGACCAGGGAAAGCACTCACAGTACTGACAGCCTTAGCATGCCTTTATGCCTCCAGTTAACTGGTTCCTCCATCTGGAATTCCTACTCTCCTAACTACCTATGTATTGACTTCATGCTAGCACATTTTGAATGGGGCATCATGGGGGAATCTTCCTGGTAAAAAGAAGAACGATTATCCAAAAATTCTCAATGACATGATTTATAATACTCAGTATTTGCAGCAAAGTCCTATTCACACAACTATGTGAGGTCAGTGCTTTTTTTCTTTATTTTACCAATGAAAAACAACTTTCCCAAAGTCATGCAGTTGTAATCAGAAGTGTTGGTATTTTAATCTAACTCTCTCCTTGTTCTTAAGTATCATGCTTTTAGGAAACGAATTCTCTTTTCAAATCTGCTGGTGAATATGGCATATGAAATAGGAAGTGCTTAAGCTAATCAGAATTATGTTGGCCAGACTGAGCATTCTTTCCGCTAGCTCGTGCTACCAGACACACTACAAATCTCCCTTCCTGATCTAGTTGGGAGTTAGGATAATCTGGAGGCAGGGAGCAGATAGTGATAGATTTATTGCTCCTCAGATATTTAGTATGGTTTCTCATTCCTTCAATCAAAGAATTCTAAGGTTAGTTTTCTAGAATTTCAAGTTAGTTTATTGTCAAAAAGCTTTTGTTACTTGTTTCCACTTTATTCCTCCAAATTTATTCAGTTGATTTCCAAACCCATAGACATCTATAGAAATCTAGGAGTGTGCCATATTCTCCAACAAGGAGGAGAAACAAAGAACCACATTTTTCCAGGATTTCATGGACTTTCATGCATCTAAAGGGAATATCCTAAGTTCTTTATTAATGGTATAGGCCAAGTGCAGTCAAAAGACAGAGAAAAAAGTAATTAACTACCTGAAGAGGCAGAAGAAGTTACCAGGAAATGTGAGAGTTGAATTGATAGTGAAAGTGAAGAGAAATTTTTCAGGCAGAGAAGGAGTGGAAGGTCATCTCAAGGAGCAGTAGGGACATGTAAAGTAATACAATATTATTAAATAGTGACTGGGAGCTCAGTAAAGGACTGTACAGTTGTGTAAATGGAGAAGAATGAGAGAAGAAAAGGTTTGAAATGCAGCATGGAGACAGATGAGATGAGGTCTTTACATGCTATGCTGGGGACTAAACCACAATAATATTTTCTTTATAGCATTTAGTCACAGGTTGTGTGCAAGACAAAAAAGAGTCTTGAGGATTTTCATTTGACTGTGGCCTTTGGCTGGAGAGCAATCTTTTGTCCAGGCTGCAGTAAGGCCCAGAGAGAGATTCTCTCACCTACGTCTCTTAATATGATGAGTTTTGCACATCTTACTGAGATGAGCACCTAGGATTTTTGTCTCCCAGATTTTCTAAGAAGAAAAACTAGTAGAATAAATCATAACTTTTAAGAAGTGAAGTTTTGTTTTTAGAAAGCACACTTTGGTAGGGATTATTAAAATGAATTGAGGAGAAGAGATATTTCTCTTTTTCCTCATATAGCAACTTAATCTAGCCATTGATTTTCTCTTCTCTGTACTCCTATGTACCAAGTCAGTTCCTGAGTCCATCCCTGTCCTTTTCTCATGCTATTTATTCTGAATTCTTAGGGATAGAGTCCTTCTACTACCCCACTTCCAAGCCCAATAATGTCTTTCCTTTAGACTACAGAGCTCCTCCAAAAGTGTATTTGATCAAATCATCTGTAAGAAAGATCAAGCACAGGATTTCTAAGCAAACAAGGAGTGTTCATAGGAAAAACTGCAAAGAGGATGGGAGGCAGCACAACAATTAAGAAGAGGCCAATCAGTTCCGGCACCAGCTTGATCCTGCAGGGAGTCTGAAGTATAAACTGCAATTACAGCTTGCCTTGTAATCATACAAGGTGGCTGAGCTTTCTGACTCCTACACCGTCCATCACTGGCTCTTGCTTTGTCCCTGGAGGGAGGTGTTGGCAATGCCAACTACTGGATTCTTCTGATTTTCTGCACCTGCAGGCAGTTGTTCCAGTAGCCCAGACCTCTGAAGACAGTTGCACACGGAAGCCGTTAGAAACAAAGCACACGGAAGCTGGGACTTACGTATATAAGATGGGTAGAAGAACTCAAGGGGATCTGGATGAAGCAATGACAGTATCTAACAGAGAATGTCATTGCTCCCCTACTCCAGCCAGACTGGCTTGTTTTCTAAAATTCTCTGCGAGTTATTTTGTCTGCCACTCAAATCAAGAACCTATTCTTTTGGGTGTCTCTTAGTGCCCAGCCTACCATTCTGCATGCAGAGTAAAAGCATTTCCCCGTTAGTAATCTTGGGCCTCCAGGAAGACTGTTTCAGAAGAGTTCACCTACTTAAGATGCCTCCAAATCTGAAAAGCCAAGCAAAGTCCAGGGAAGATCCTCACAATGTGAGTATCAGCTTAAGTGGGCTCTCATGCCCATTTCACTCCTAATAAGAGCCCTGTGCTATTCCTCAGAGTCCATAATGACTACTAGAGTTCAAGAGTATGAGATAATAGATCCATCAATCCAAGTGTAAAATCATAGGAATGGAGATTCATTTATTCAGCTGATGGTGAAGCATCAAGGGACCCGTGGTGACTCCAAAACGTGGTTTGCCAGCATGGAACCCATTCAAATGTAATAGCTCTCACAAGTAATGCTTTGGAAACTGGCCCAATAAGCATATTTTAAAATGCATAGTAGAAAATTGACTGTCAGCCATTGAGGAGCCTGGTAGGCCTTTTCCTTTTTTCGCATCTCTATTTTTTCATAGATGGATAGCTATCTAAGACATTTACATGTAGAACGAAACCTGGGGAATTGCTTAACTAAATCACCTTTCAACCTAGACTGGTAGGAACAAAGTGATATCTGTTGATTTGGGGGGAACCCAAATCCAAAATGAATACATTTCAACTATGCATGTATTTTGCCCTGAATATCATTTTATCTTTTCTTAGGCGAAAGTAACAAGCTTGGAGAAAAGTGTGTTGCTTGTGTGTATAATCTTCCCTCTTTTCTGCTGCCAAGATTAAAACAAGAACAACTTTCCTTTTGTGGTTTGTGAGACAAAGTGCTAATCAGGGGCATCCAGACATTTGCTTTTGGCTAACTTGCAAAAGAGCAGCTGGGCTCACTCCTCATAGCCCCACACCTTTTGTATTCCTTTGTAATTTCTTACCTTGAAGTTTCCAGGAGAGGAGACTGAAGATACTGGCTTCTTAATGATAGTGCTGGCTTTTCTGGTTGGAATACTGAGGGAAGGCACCTGGAATAATCTGACTTCCTGAATTAAACATGCTTATCAATTACCAGCTTTGAAAGATGAAAATGTGTAGGTCAGTGTCAATGCTCTTTACTTTATAATCTCTCTACACCCCTCTTGCTTTATGTTATAATTGTGAACTTTCTCACTTTTTTACTTGTTTTAACCTTGGAAATGAGAATATTAGAAGTAAGCTCCAAGTTTTAAGGGTATTAGGTTCCAACCTTGGTGTTAAGGTTGAAGATTATGTAGTAGTTCAGCAATATGGGGACCTCACCTTGCTGAGGCTTACCTATTTATTCCCACTGATTCGTGATTATTTCATCCTTTAAGGAAAGACGAATTGCCTCATCTATCATCGGAAAGGCTCTAGTTGTCACTTCCTTCAGTGTTTGTATAGATGCAAGAGCCAACTTGTCCAAGGGTACAACTTTGCGAGCACAACCCAGACTCAATGACTATCTAAGGTGGAGTATAAAGGCCTTGCCATTTGGGCCAAAAGAAGGACAACACTGGTGAATATTCTCTCAAAGTCCTCATAGGATTGATTAATTTTGTTGACCCTCTGTCACCATTTGATTTCTTCCTCTGCTAAACCCTGCTTTTTCTGCCTTGCTTTCTCATGTGTAGATTCCTCATAAGCATTTGAATTCCAAACTGCATGCCAGCATATACTTGCAGTGAACCTAACCCTTGGTGACACATTGTGTTGTGTAAATAAGGCTTCCCTTCTCAGGAAACTAGCTTAGGAACTGATCACAGGTAGGAGTTGAAGGAGATGCTGCCATGCAGCAAAATTAGCTGCACTGGGTTGAAACCTTTTGTGCATACCAAATAATTGTGATTTCAGGACTTGCCTAATCCAGGTCTCTGTGTATCATTTTTATTTGATAATGGAATGATTCAGGGTTTCCTTGACTTTATGGTTAGTCTATAGATTAAATCTGGTTTCCAATGAATTGCTCAGAACATATGGTCATTGGTTAATCTGTGAGCAGATATTTAGTTACAAGAATAAAAGCTGGCTTTAAAAAGAGTCTACTAACTTTTCCAAATGGGCTTGTCCTTATTTGTAAATCCTACAGACCTTACTTCACATTTTCTTTTTGGGGCTTACCACTCACTTCATGTACATCCAAACCTTCCAAAGGCATCGTGAACACAACTGATCCACTATTTCATAGAAAAGCAATCTATTTTCCACCAAATCTTACAAGGTAAAACATTTCTTAAAGATTAAAAGGAGCTTAGATAAAGGTGACAAATATCCTCTACTAGGTTCTTCTTACTATTGCATTTCAGAATGGTATAATAGAACAGAAGTCATCAGGGTAAAGTGCCCAAGGCGGTGATCGTGGCTCTTCTAAGCCTGTTGTGGCAGAGGATGATTCAGGGCAGGTTCCCTGGTGGCAGGGACATCTGGGGTTGCATTTTCAAATGGGTTTAAATAAGGGCATTTTTTAAAAATCAAGGACATTCTCCACTGAGGGAGGGGCAATTGTCAAAACAGTAAAGTAAGAGAGTGAGAGGCATTTTCACAGGACTGCAAGTTTTTAAATCAACTATGTATCTCATCTAATATGCAAGAACTCTTATTATTTATCAGAGGAAAATGTAAATTGAATATATGAGGATAATCTAATAATAATGGAGAGGTTCCAGAAAAAAATGTTGAAGGATTACAAATCAATATTTTTGTCTTCTCCAGCCCATTGCATGGAGACAGATTTGTAGCAATATTGCACGGATTTTACAAAGGAGAAAAGGAAATTGGAAGAACCCTTCCTCACAACATGCAGTTTACCCATCCCTTCAATCCTTGGGGATTTGTCTTTGATGGAGGTTTATACGTGCATATGGTACCTTACAGCATGCCACAATGGTTAAGAATATAGGCTCTAGATTCAGGGCACTGTAATTTGTGAGAAACTCTAATCACAATACTTAACCTTTCTGAACTTGAATTTGTTTGTAAAACTAACGACTACATCTCTATTTACAGATATTATTGTAAGGATTGAGTGAGAAGGGGCCAAGAAAGTACGCAACAAAATACTGGTTGGTGAAAATCACCTCAGAATTAGCTGTCATTTTGTTATTCCATGAAATATTTGCATATTACATTCTAAATATCAGAGAGTGGATAGGTATAGTAAGACAATGGGCTAGTTTTGATTCTTTTCCTCTATCCTCTTTACCATGATCGTGACTTTCTCACTTCTTCCCAAGATTCAGGATAACGACAAACATGTTTAAGTGCATATCATGATTATGGAGCTAAGAGAAAATACATTCTCCTATGCCATCTAGTCATTACATTTATGTTCTTGCTCAACACTGCCAAATCCTGAATGAAGGTTAATGTTCACGGCAGAGAAGAACCATTAGCACATTTATGAATTTGAATTCTACTTAGCTTTATCGACAAAAATAATCAGTGAAAGTGTAAGCAATTCGTTTTTATAAATGCCAGGGATGCCAGCTACATTTTTGTGGTATCTGGACCAATAGACAGGTATACCCCAGCTGCTTACTGACACTCAGGAAGCATAGTATGCAGAAGAAGAGGATAAAGATTTCTCATACATTTCATTTCAGACACTTTTCCAAAGTGCATTTTATGAACTATTATTAGCTACTGGAGATTATCAATGGTCCACCTGTTAAAATGTGCTTTATGGTCAATGAGATTCAAGAAATACAGATTTTAACAAATGTAAGCAGAATTCCTTACAGCAAGAAAGTATATTTATGTAATTATATATTGTAGAGCAGTGCTATCCAATAGAAATGTAGCAAAAGCCACCTATGTCTTTTACAATTTTCTAGATAGGACACCAAAGAAATAAAGAGGTACATTTATTTTAATAATATCTTTTCTTAATATCTTAAAAATACAAGCATGTTAACATATAATTACATAAAAAGTATTAAGGCATTTTACATTTTCCCCCATAGTAAGTGTTCAAAACCCAGTGTTTATTTTGAACTTGCAGCTCCTCTCAGTTTGAACACTTTTAAGTACTCAAGAGCCATGCACAGGGAGTGGCTAGCATATTTAACAGTGCCAGGCTGGACTATGCAGTATTATTCAAAGTGGATTTCCCACGACTCACTTTTCATGAGGTGTGTTGAGGGACAATATTCCATGAAATGCACACTGAGAAGCACTGATTTATGGAGATTAATGAAGAGATTGGCAGATGCAAGAGAAGAGTAGAGAAAGAGGAGATGGACAATGCCCTTGAAATATGAAAGTGGAGCAAACACAAAGCCTGTATCTTGACCATTGAGAACATCAGCATCATAGAGGATCTCACATTTACCTGTATGCAGGAACATTCATCTGGATCACACTATGAGCAGGCAGAAAGAAAATCCAACTGCAATATTAACAAGATATGTAAGATATTGAGTTGCTCACGGCAAAAACCTAGAGAGAACTAGAATAGATCTGAAGGAGAGATCCTGAAGCTCACACAGTGCAGCCCTCAAACCCACTGGGATTGGCTGGGTGCAGTGATGCGTGCCTGTAATTCCAGCAGCTCAGGAGGCTGAGGCAGGAGAATCACAAGCCCAAAGCAGGCTTCAGCAATTTAGTGAGGCCATAAGCAACTTGGTAAGACCCTGTCTCAAATAAAAAAATAAATAACTAAAAATGGATGGGGATGTGACTGAATGGTTAAGTATACCTCTTGGTTCATTCAATCCCTAGTACAAAAACAGAATAAATGAGTAAACAAAAAACCCCACTGGGATAGCCATTCTCATAAAAATAGTCAAGATCCCAATTTTAGGAAATCCTGGATAAGAAAGGATCCTGTTCTCTGAACTTTTTATACATTCTGAGTCATTCATAGACATTTTAGATGAAAGGGATTCTGGGTTTTTAATCTCCACAATGCTCGACTTGAGCCTGGAGGGATTTCTTAATTTTTATATTGAAGATGTACAACCCCAGATGATAGTTCCCACCACGATTTTAGCTCAGCGGCTACTTTGGCACTATATTGCATCCTCCGGGACAAAATGAGTTCATCTCCCCAAGAATGTGGACTACTTGCAGGGTTTCAGGTAAAAAGGTGCTCAAGCACAAAGGTGGAAATAGGCTCAAGAACTCTCTCTGTTTCTATCTCAAACAGAATTTCAGGAGAACCTTCCTTAAGGCCCAGACTAGAGCCTTCCTCTAGTGACAACAGGCTGAGGTAGCAAGGCTACAGAAAACAAAATCCTTTCCACAACATTTTGCTCATAGGGTCTTGAGTTTAAACCTAAAGAGGAGAGACAGGAGGGGCAGGGCGAGGAGAAATGTAATTTGTATAATTGTAGGGCTATGGATGGAAATACCAATACCACCAGATTTAATTATTCCTTTCATCTTGCTTTATTTCACTTCCAAAGATCAATATGCTTGTTCTCTTCTTAAGCAGCAACGATTTCTACAATCTAAACATAAATTTAATCATGTGCTGCCATCCCAGTGTTTATAGACTCTGTCAAAGACATAGCCCATTATAATTATTTTCTCAATCATTCCCCACTAGAGAAACACTTCAGGCAACACTAAAACTTAACTTAATCACTAGAAACAATATCAGTTCAACAAATAGATCTTATTAGATGGCCATTTAAAAAATGGAGTAAAGCTCATTTCCCAATACTTTAATTTTCTGCTAAATTTCAAATTATGTTTACACCCAGAAATTTTGCTATTGCTATATTCTCTATGAATCATAAATGGAATAGTGTCATGAAGATTGTTATTAAAACTGATTTCCAATGCAGAATATGCAAATTTCTAAGTCATAAATCATTAAGGGTAGTCTATTCCCTTCCTCTCTGAAAATAAACTGTATTTTAATGCAAAGATAAGTGCAGACTATAGAAATGGCTAAAAGTAAATAAGTTGAAATGTTAGGTGACAAAACATTTCTCAGAAATTAGGAAATTTAGGGGTTGGGGATTTAGCTCAGTGGCAGAGTGCTTGCCTAGTATGCGCAAGGCCCCATGTTAGGTCCTCAGCCCTGGGGGGGGAAAAGAAATTAGGAAATTTAGACCTCCAAAACTCTTTCAGAGTTAAAAAATTTTCTAATGAAGCTAATATAAATTACAAAATACATGCAGAATTATGAAAGAAACCTATAGTGCTCTAGCTCTGGGTGCAAGATTCTGCTGTGTCCACAGACAGGCTGCATGGCATGAGACTGACTTACAACATGATCTTGCATCATGACGGATAGCAAACTCCGCTTCACGCTGCTTATGGTGAAAGCAGGAGTCTGTGTGTATGTGTGAATGAGTGTGTCTTTATTTGTGTTTTCACATGTTTTATTTATGTAAGTGCGAGGCTGTACATGTGTATGTGAATTTTCAAGTGTGCTTTGTTCTTTACCCATAAATAAAATAAATTTATTTCTCTGGGGGAAAAGCAACTTTCAGAATGTCATTTCAGACAAAAAGTAGGATCTGTTAACATAACATTGAGCATTTAAGTTTTAAACATGTGAATTTAGTGATAAGACAAATTTGAGACAAAATCAGGCAGAATTCTATCAATTTCTTTTCAAAGGAGGGAGGAGAGATTTCTAATTAAAATGACATTGGAAGAAGCTCTGAAGAGTACATTTTGTGCTTTTGTTAATTTTCTTATTATGATCTATTTGAAACTTAGAAAATATCTAGAGAAAAATAAAACTCCCTGTAACTACTCTCAGATTTGGATAAATATACCATTTTACCATAGTCACTAAGAAAAATAATAAGATTGCACAGTTGGCAGAAGGCCTTGTATATCATTTACAAAACCATTTCCTTCGTTGTCTCTCCTCAGGTAACTACTGTCCTAGGGTCTTAGATCATTTTCATCAATGATTTTGTACTTTTAATAGTCATATTAAACATTTAACATATTATCTGCATGTTTTTATACTTTATGGAAATGACAACCTATTTTGAATGTCATCCCATTATTTTGTTCCTCACATAAAATTGTTTTGTAGATTTACCTACATTGATACATGTTTAGACTGGGATCACTAGTGTTATGCTTTGAATGTGAAGTGTCCCCCAAAAGTTCATGTGTGACAATTTGGGAAAGCTGAGGTGAAATGATTGGATTAAAAAAGCCTGAACCCAAGTGAACCCCAAGCTGGAGGCTGGTGGGTGTGGCTGGAGGAGGTGGGTCACTGTGGGCCTTTGGGGTATGTATTCTGTATCTGGCCTGGTGCTTCTTTTTCTGCTGTGCTTCCCGATGTGATGTCTTGAGCTCTCTGGAGCCATGCCTGCCAAGCTTGAGCCCTGAGGAATGGAGCCAGCCTTCCACGGACTAAGACCTCTGAAACCATGAGCCCTCAAATAGACTTTTCTTCCTAAAATTGTTCTTGTCAGGTCTGTTAGTCACGGCAGTGAAAAAGATGACTAAAAAAACCCGGTAAATTAAACGTAAACACTATGTAGGATTCACTGTAAAAATAGAATACGTGACTTGTCTACTCTCAAGTTGACATGTATCTCCAAACCTGTTGTTCTTCAAAGCAAGCAGTGATCATTCTTGTTCATCCCCCTTGAACCTGGCTACAAGGAGCATGCCATGGAGAATGACGCGAGGCACACTGTTGAATTTCTAGAAAGGTCATCTTCAATTATTTAGATCACTGAATTGCTTTTGATTGTGGTGTGACAATTTAAATTGAGGTATGAGAGATTTCCTATCATTCACACTGTCACCAAAAACTTGTTATTGACAGGATTTTTAACTTTGTCAATGAGAAAGATGTGAAATAATAAGCACCCCTTTTTTTGTTTTAATTCACTTTGCTGATTAGTCATATGTCCTTTATGACTATTTTAAAGATTGTCAGTTATCTTTATTCTTTGCTTATGGTATTTTTCCAACAAGTTATTCCATTAATTTTTGCTCCTTTGAAAGGATAATTTCTTCCTGTTTTCTTTGTGTTGACTCTTATCCTTTTTTCTGTAGCTTATTAAGCAAATTCTTAACTCATTTTCCCAATCTTCCTTTATTTAATTGTATTTTCTTTGTTTGGATACTCTCCTAGGACTTTGCTTGGTTCTTAATAATTTCCTCTGGAGATAGTAACTCATTTGATGTGGCAATTGAAACAGTAAATATTTTAAGAATACTAGGCAGAAATACAAAATAATTTTTTAAACACATGGAATCCTCTTGGGTGCCTTGCAATCACGTAATACAGGTTACCAGGCTGCCTGGAGGTCAGGGCAGGTCTTAAATACATAGTATAAATTTAATTGTGCCTAAGTTCCTGTGTACATTGTCTTAACTCTAAGGAAAGTGGAAACACTAAAACACAATGCCTCTGAATGCTTGTATTCTGTTTCCACAATGAAGCCAAGGGAACACTGAGAGTAAGCCTGGAACAGTGAAGTCCAGATCCATAGTCTCCTGAAAGACAATGACTTTCTCTTCTGCATAGTCAGTGTATGTACAGAAAGTTACTTTCTTGCATTTATATCAGGACAACAGCTCTTTGAGATGCTGGTCGTACAGGTAAGCTAAGGTTGATGATGTGATTGCTTCTGAAGCCTAACTTGTAAAACCCTTCTCTAGTAGGACTGGCACCGAAATGAGGGGACTGTGGGAAGGATACCTGTCATTCATCCAGCCCCCTTAGAACAAAATGTCATGAGGGAGAGGAGGCAGTCCTTGGAGAAGTACCATGAAACACGGAAGGGTTATCAATTCAATCTGTCATCCCTAAACTTTTCTCAGGGAAGTCTTCCTTCTCTTGTAAGCTTTCCCCAATAAATCGTGCTCTCTCCCACAATCTACCCCACTGCCTAGCACAACTGGGCTGTGGACGTGACACCAGGTAATCATGAACATGCACTTTCTCCAGTTAAGAAGTTTCAGCTATCCTCCTTTTAGGATGTCTTGTAAATAAAGAAGTAAAAATTCCATTTAATAAGGCCATCAGTGATCT
Source organism: Aplodontia rufa (assembly GCA_004027875.1). Taxonomy (NCBI): domain Eukaryota; kingdom Metazoa; phylum Chordata; class Mammalia; order Rodentia; family Aplodontiidae; genus Aplodontia; species Aplodontia rufa. Next base: position 23,921 of record PVKS010022897.1, read on the forward strand.
CTAGTCATCAGAACAACATCCAGAAACATAACTACATGACCAGGGAGTTGTTCTTCGATACTGTCAACGTAATCCAGTCTCCTCTAATTATGCTTCTTAGTACTTGCTACTGTCCTTGGAGAGCAATCAAATACCTTAACTGGAAACCTCATTTCTGTGGATGAAAAAGGCTGTATAGAAACATGTAACATTTCTCCTTTAAAACAAATAATTCATTGGCAGGCGTTGATGTAAGTTGATTCTATAGGGAAAAAACCAACTCACTCCACTGACCAAACTTAGATTTTTCTTTAAGAATAACGTTGCAACTTGAGATTTATCAATGCAATTGCTTACTTCGTGTGTGCCACTCACTGATTTTCTAGCAAGTGTTTTAGGTATATATTTTTTGTCTTAAAAATGATTTGTATTCAAAGCCTTTACAAATAGACCATTAGAAACCTTCCCTACATCCCTCACAGCTGTGACAGCTAAACCTTGCTGCCTCTCATAAAGTAATCTTCTTAGATTCATTCTTCATTTAGTTATTCCATTTAGATTAGTTCCCATTATTGTGGTTTCCTAGGTTTCAAATCATTTCAATCTTTGGAGTCTTTGTCTCTCATTGTGTTCTAGGGAATCAGAGAAGAAATTTGTCTTTATGATGAGCAGAGAACTATTTTCTTCTCTTTTTTTGTAAGTCTACAAATATGGATAACACAGAGAATAAATCTACCTATAAAACTTCCATTCTACAGACTCTATACACAATTTCTTAAGAAGAGATTATGAGTCTAGATCTACAGTTCCATCACAAAGAAGGAACTATTATGTTTTTTTATTTATTTTTTTTTTCCTCTTTTACTTTAAGGACTTGTTGGGTATATTTGATAAATGGCAATCACAAATACAGTTTCTAGAATCAACAAAAATCACTGGCCTGTCTTTCATCACTAGATATTTTAATAGTTGTGTTTTACTTCAAAAGGCACAAGATTTTTTTCCCCAGTAAAATATAAATTACAAAATTTATACATTTGTGCTATTCACAAGGATTGAGTCCTGTGGGCTGCTTCATAATTACATAACAATGGGCTTTATGAGAGAGGGCCCCAATTTTTATCATGTGCTGATTCTATAATGTAAATACTCTCACCAAGTCTGATTTCAAGCTCTGATAATCTCACTAGTTCAGATCTTTTCTGAACTAGTGTGTAATGTTTCCACAGCAAAGACTGATTAGATGTAAATAGCCCCAAAGCATAGGTGATAGTAAATGAGTGAAGAAGGGATGGATTTTAATAACTATTATCTTTGTTTCCATTATAACTTATTTACATGTAAGTTTAGCTAATTCTTACTTTTGTGTGGTGCTATAGATCAAGCTCATGGCCGAATTCATGTTAGGAAAGAACTCTACCCTTAACTGAGCTATGTCTCCATCTCTATATAATTCATTTAAAAATAATGGCTGCCTCTAACAGTTTAACTGGCAAAATGTAGTAATTGACTTTTGCAAGCCAGGATGAACCATCTCTAGCACACCACTGCTGAGATCTTTTTATGCCTTTATGGTTTTATGGTGATTTTATAAGCAGTTTTACCTGAAGCATAACAGTTGAGGGTTTCAGGAAAATTATTCCTTTACCTGATGAATAAATTTCCCATTTCGATACATATAAAGAAATTACTTTTTTACTATCATTCCATTAATTCCCTATACTTTTTGGTCAACTTATATTTCTATTAAAGTTAATTATAATTTTACTAGTACTTCCTGTTAATTATAATTTTACTAGTACTTCCTGTTGCTGAAGTTAATATTAAATCTTTGTTCAGAGAAGGTTTTATCATAAAGAGCAAAGTTAAAATCGAGATTCTTCATTGCTCAAATTTACTTCATTCTTGTAAAGCAACCAAAATATTTCCATTATTTCAGTTTGGATTGGAGTAAAAGATTCAGTTCAGAGAGTAAAAAATAAGGGCTTGCAGATAGAAGTGTCCTGGATTCAAACCTGTTAGTCACTAGCTGTGTGCACCTGAGCAATTTAGTTCTGACAGACTCATTTCCTTTTCTTAAAACAGGGGTGGTGTCCACCTTTGAGGCTGGGGCACTAAGATTGTTAATATATGTATCTGAAACATTTGACCTCTGAGAAAATTTTGAGAGGGATGATCAGCTTCTCTCTCTCAGTGTTCTTAAGTTTTGCATAGGTTTACTTTTCTTTTTTTCCAAATTGAAAAAGTAGCATAAGCACACTAACAAGAGTGCAAAATCAAGATGTTTCCCTCTTTCCCAGAACCCTAATCCTCCTGTCAGAGATATGCCTGCCTCCTAAATTCTTCCCGGTTCTAATTATATTTATAGAAATAATTAATGTACAGAAATAATTAATATACCTGCATATATTGAAATGTTCAGGACTTTTCTTCACATATCTTAGAAACTATCCCTTTAAAATACAAACAGATTCATCTCATTCTTTTTTCCTAGGTACATAAGACTTACCCTAAGAATGTGCCAACCATTTATTTCACCAGTCCCCTGTTAAAATATTAATTTAAATGTGTTTTTTCCTCAAACATGATTATAGTTAGCAACTTTACATACACACTGGAATGCATACATGTGATAATGTTAGTGTAACAATTTCATAGAAAGGAAATTATTGAATCAATAATTTCTTCATTTATATTCTGCAGAGTTACTATGAGAATTCAATAGGATTCTCCAGACAAAGTGCTTCATAGAGTTCAGCACACAGTAGGCACTTACTAAACATTGGATATTATTAGTAGGGTGCCTGTGGCTCTCAATGCCTGCAGGCAAAGTAAGATCCAGCAGCTTCCAGAGAGCTGGCAAATAGCCCGAGAGCCACAGGTGTTGGCTATTGGAGGCGAGCACTGGGGCAGGTGCATAGGACAACAGCAAAAAGATCACAAGGGACATGTTATGATACATTATTCCATTTTTTGCTTAAAGAGTGAACAAGGCTGTCTTCATTGGAAATAGTCTCACTGGACCTAATTAGGTTCTAATTATCGATAAATCACTCAGCCAAATGATCATTTTGTTCTGCTTGATACAAATATGACTTAGTTTTTATTTTTCAGGTTGCTTACTTTGGTGAGTTTTAGACCTTTATGCATAAGCATTTAAAGCAAACTTATTCCTTAAGTTTATTTAATAACATTTATTACTGGTTTCAGGACATTAAACTACCTCCTCTGGTGAAAAAGCCAATAGACTGGAAACTGGCTTATAATCGCTGATAAAAGGCATCCACCCCTTTGGCATTAGAGCTGATGTATTGACTCAGTTATGTTGTTCACGCCAGAGCAGGGGCCTCACAAATCCTACTTTTTAATTGGATTTTTTCCCTTTTTGTAACAAACAACTCTCTATCTCTATATTAGTAGAAATGCTTCTTCCCTGCTGAGTACTTAAAGGTTCAAATTCAAGAAAGGAGGCAGATTTATTCTGCCTTTTTATTTTCACATATTGGATTGCTTTCCAAGTATTTACTGAGCATTCAAAATTTGAAAGGTTCTGAAAACCCAGGCACCTTGCTTCCTGTTCCTGGGGCTGATAACAAAAGGAAAAGAAACCATTGGAATGAATTAGCTATTTATGTTTAAAGGAAAGATAACCATGTGCCCCTGCCTTTAAAAGAAAAAACAAGTGAATAAAAAGGTCCAAGTCCTTAACATCCTTCCCACCAAGTTATCCATGTTGAAGTTCTGAAGCTCCCGGTGGTGACCCCAGTGTGGGCTGTGCTGCTTTCTGTTGTATGTGCATGAAGTATGCCCATTGCCCTAGCTACCGTCAGAGATTTAACAGATACCACAACCTAAATCCTGTTCATGGCCCGCAACCAAACAGCTTCTGCTATTAGGTTGTTGAAACATTTCATGAACCATGGCTGCTTCTGATGATCGGATGCTCATCAGTAAGCAAGGAAAATGGGGAGACAGACTGTTAGCAGGAGGCAGGGCTCTAGCAGGGGAGTGGAGGGCCTTCTCCTGCAGGGACGGAGCTGTCAAGCTCTCACCTGTTCCTTCCCTTCTTTCTACTCTTCCCCAACTTCTCTTGAGTGAAGGGGGCTTCACTTTTCTATGATTTCTCCCCTATAACCAGGACAAAGAGACTTACTTTCATCAAAGCCAATGATGTTATTGGCATAAAAAGCAAGTGATTCACAGTCCAAGCATCCTGGTTCTTCAAAAGAACTTTTTCAAGGAAGCATTGGCCTTTTATGCAGGGAATTTTAGCTCAGCTCTCTGCTCCCTTCGGTCTGTTCCACAGGACAGTGCTACATCTTCTTCCTCTTAAACTTGAACTATTAGGAGATGAAATAGGACATACCACCCCAAGCATCTCCACACCAATGCGCTGGCTCTTTGTTTGTTTTTAGTGTTGTTGTTTGTTTGTCTTTTTCTTTCTGAGGCAATAGTTTGAGGGAGCAGGAGGTTGTACTGTCATTAAAATCAGAGTTCTCACCAACTGTAGTCCTAGTGTCCATTCCTCAGTACTTTCAACTTTTTCCACCTTTACACACACTCCTATTTTGCCTACAAAAAAGTCCAGATAACCTAGCTACAGTTTTTATTCTTATTTTTCTCACCAAATTTCTCAAAGGAGAAATTTTGCCCTCCATTTCCCTCTTACCCCACCCACTTTTGCCTCCCTCAGACCTGGCCTTCTGGCCTCTGTTATCACCACCTAATTGCCCAACACAGACAGTAGTCCAGCCCCCAATACCTCATTCAGTCCGCTCCCTGACCTTTAGAACCCGTGACCCGACAGTCCACTACATCTTGACCTCTGTTGCCCCTCCAGTGGAAACCGCCCTTGCCTGAGACACTAAGGAAGCCTTTGTGCTATAGACGGTGGAGGCCTCTCGGTCCAGTTTTGGGCAGTGCTGAGTGCAGTCATCCCCTCTTCCTCGGGAACATCCTCCTCCCTAGTACTCTAGAACACAGACCTCTTCTGGTTTTCCTGCTTCTCTGCTAATAATATTCTGACCCTCATGGTTCTCTTTTTCTTCTTATCCCTGAAATGCTGATATTCTTCAGAGATCTAGTTTGGCCCTGTCCTGTTTCTTCCTGGGAGGTTATGTGGTAAGGTCATCCTCTTCTGAGGTTGCCATTGCCATTTATGTGGTAATGACTTCAAATGGTACACCCTGGACTTGGCTTTTCTCACACATATAAAACACCTGTGTAACTGCCTACCAGACTTCTCGCTGTAGAGATAATCTCAAATTTAACAGTACAAGAGTGGAACCTTCCTAAGTTAAACTAGGCGTAGGCTTGCTCATACTCACACAGAGTCACACACACACACAAACACACACTTTTTTTGTGTGTTTGCTACTTAATGAATGGCAACATCTAGTGATTAAGAATAAACTAGACATTTTTCTTGACTCCTGTCTCTACTCCCCCCTCGTTCATTGCATTAGTTGTGGAGTCTTCTGCCTCTGTGCTTTGAGTCAATTCGTAGTTCTCTGTCCGCATTGGCACTATTCAAGACCACTCTCCTGAATCTCATTGCCCAGTGTGTTCCTTTTCTTTCTCTTCTCTTCTTGTCTCCTTGCTGCAGAGTGCCTTCTCTACGATCAAAATCTAACTGTTCTTCAGCTTAAAATCATCACCTGCTTCCTGTGATTCTCTGTGTGGAGTCCAAACTCCTTAATATGAATTTCAGGGCTAAAAATAATTGGCCTTGTCTTTCCCACATCCTTCCTTACTATCTTTCATCTTGCACTTTCTGCTCAGCTATACTTTGTTTTCACTCTGAGCTGAGCCTTCACCCTGCATGGAAATGATGGGAAACAGCCAGAAGTGGGCGATAGGAACATGAGATTAATGGAATCGTTCCGTAACCCCAACCCTCTGTGTTGACCCTCCCCCACCTACACACACACACATGCTTTTTTAAAAAATTACCTACAGCACAGCCAGGCTTAAGTCTACAAGATATGTCACATTCCTCAGCAAACAACCTGTTATCTTGAGGAGAAATACAGGCCCAAAATGCTGAGAAGAGCACAATTTACCCTGGTATGGGGACTTTGTGACCCTTACGTAGACAGATCCTGGGACTTAGGAAGAGAAGGCTAATTTCCCCTAATCATAAAATCTGTAAGAACAAGTTCCAATTAGAACCAGTCAGCATATGACACAATGACCCAGAATTGCTGGAGACCTTTACCATGCACAGTGGGGAATTGGAAATTCAGGTAATCCTGCTGTCAGTCAGAGGTCAAGAGATGGACCTGGGAAGGACTCTCTGGAAACTTCCTTGAGACTCCCAATAAAACTGGAGGGTAGAAGAGGGGAAGCATCCTTCTCTCTGAGAGGATTCACTCCCTTGAGAATGTCCACTTTCCCCTTTTCCTATCCCTTCTAATAAAGTCTTGCCTACTCCTCAGAGTGAAGATTTGAAATATTTCTGTCCTGATTGCAAGAACCAGTGTGAGAGAAACTCTGCAGCTGCCTGGGTACCATAGCAGGCCCTGGCTCTTTTACAGAAATGCTCTTCCCAATTCCATGCACCTGTCTCCTGTCACTCACAGCTCACTTTCTTGAGGATCTCTCCCAGGCTGCACATGCTGAGTCAGATGTATGGAACTCTTCAGATGCCACACACCTGTGCTGTCCTCCTTTCCCCCCATCAGTTTTAACTTTGGAGAGGACTTGTGGAGTCACCTATTTGTCACTGAACTGCAAGCTCTCAGATATCTAAAGCCATCTATCTTATTTATCTTTATAACCCTAGGACCTCATACAGTGCCTGGCATATCACAGGTTTTCCATAACAGTTTGCTAATGCACCCAATGACATCCTATTCTGTGCTTTAGCACTGTCCTATTTCCAGAAATTCAGCTGCATGCTAAGCATTTCTAATTTTCCCTGTATACCCCAGAGCAAACTCCCCTTCCTCAAAGTCTCCACACTTTCCTGTCTCTCCATGGCAACACTATTCTAATCCCCTGGGCTCCAAACCTTGGCGTCATCTGACTCCTCCCATGCTTGGCAGCCCTGTGCAATGAGTTGTCAAGCCTGTAGATTCTGCTTTTACAAAGTCTTTCCAATCTTTGCCTTCTTTTACTATCCCCACCTTCACAATCCTAATATAACATATTTGTTACATTTTGACTGGATGACGATTTAATATAGCCTCATGGATTTTAGTCTCCGATATCTTTCCAACGTGTACTATTAGATAGACACTTATTTTTGTTATCAAGCCGTCCCAGCAGCACAAACCATAATTTTCTCTGTACACACACACACACACACACACACACATTGCACAATATCTTATGCGTTCACATTCTCCATGGAGAAACAAATAGAGAAACACCCTATGCTCTATTGTGTTTGCATACATTTATTGAGGAAACATATACAAATATACTAATGATGGTTAAAGTTTCTTATTTCTATGATATCTAAGATAGATTTGACTTAGTTCATAGCCCTTTCTTGGAACTAATTAAGACTAGAGGCACTACTGGATCCACCCTTGCCATCTCCTTCAACTCCTTTATGGAGCTGTGCACTTACCAAAGGTGGCCTCTCTCAAAAATCACCTGCATATCTCTGTTTTCCAAGGGTTTCAAACAGACCTTGCCAATTCCTGGCAGCTTTATGGAGCTCTGCCCTTCCCAGGTAGGATTCATGTTCACACTCCCAAATTAAATTGCCAGCCCTTCTGGGACTTGAGAAGGAGGAGAGTTTTTCTTAGTCTAAACAAAAGGGACTACACGCCTGACTTGTTCCCCAGGGAGAACAAATACAGCCATGTTTACCCTCACCAGGGCACATTTGCAGGCTGAAAAGGGTTGGGCATAATCATCCCTTTCCTGTTTAGAGTAATGGGAGCCCAGCTGGGGTGGTGACTGGGTTCACAAAGAAACAGGCGAAATTTTGGCAAGTCACTGGGAGACCTAGCAACAAAATTCTCTTCCCCACCTCCTTTCCCATCCACTAGGAATGAAGGTTGCCTCAAAGCAGCATGAAATCCCTGGGAATTTCTTTTGCCTTTTCAACAATCAGCTCCATGAAGAGAGATGACTCAGTCTCCTTTGGCCTCAAAACAGTGACAGCTCTGGCTACCAGAAGCCTTGGCTTCACAAAAGAACACTTTACCCCAGGTCCCCTCCCAGACTCCGGTCAGTCTCCATGCTACTTCAAGTAGCATCAAAGAGGGTGTGTGTGCTGTTTAATTATCACTGCTCTTCTGGAAATACCATTTTGATGGGTTGTGTGTGGAAATGTGCCCATTTACAAATGGACGCCTCTACTTGCCAAGTAGAATAGCTCAATACAAATGAAAGAACTCTTCTTCCTGTACATTTAGTGAACTTCTTTTTCAAATGGGGCAGATCTGCTCTGGCCAATTATGAACTGTTTCTCCTAACTCTAGAAATCTAAGTCTGATAATTAAAATGGAACTGTTTGCTTTCTGAAGTTCAGTGGAAAGGTTTATAAGTGAAAAAAAAATGTGTATATTGACTTTTAAAAGGAAGTGTATCTGCTGACTTTCTGTGGTGCTGCGTAAAGCAGTCTTCACTTGGCCTGGAGAGCAAGAGAGCTGAAGGCAGATTGAAACCCAGAGACACATCTCATGGCCTGAGGGAAGGAAGAAGCCACCTGTCCTGTGGCCCCCTTTTTACTTCCTGCTGAGAGGAAGTAAATCACAGGGTCAGAGGTTGGAAGTTACTGGTCTGTAAAGTTTTATGACCTGTGGCTGACAATGATTTCTCTTGGATAGAGAACCAGGAGAGAGAAACTCTGTGTTCTCTTTCTCATGTCCTCTCTCTCCCTCCCCAAGTTTAATTTCCTCATTCCCGCATCCAATCCCCAACACTGCTTTCTCAGCATTTCTACTATTTATTCTTCACTAGCTTCTTCATTTTTGACCATTTGCTCCAGCATCCTCTTTACTTTTCTCTGGTGTTGATAACTGTTTTATTTGTTTCAGCCAGCTCTTCATTACTTCTCCAGAAACTTACTGTTAATGAAGACCTGCTTGTTGACAAATTCCTGCCTCCTTGAAGAGCTATAAATTAAATTTTAGAAATAAACCCATTTGTGTTCTTATATTTTTTCTGTTAAATATTATTTTTAAATTATATGTGTATTTTTGTATTTGTACATTTTATTCTGGCTCTTCCTACATG